>JAHTLZ010000252.1:10681319-10695604 GCA_023846285.1 Phrynocephalus versicolor | reverse complement strand
TAATAATAATAATAATAATAATAATAATAATAATAATAATAATAATACAATTCTTCCTTACCCACCCCCACCCCTCTTCAGTGGGATCAGGGGATGCAACCAGACATTGTGCCAGAGCTAGTGCAAGTCAGAAGAAAAAGGGGAAATGAAAAGAAAACCTCCATCAGAGGGTTTGGCAAGAGAAGCTACATTAAAACTGAGAGCAAGGCATAATTAGGAGTGACCGGCTTTTATAATGTGAGGCATGGTTTGATTTTGCAGTTGAAATTTCCATGACACCCTACACATAATGGGGCTGCTTCATGATTAAACAAAAATATTCATAAAATAACCTCTGTGGCTTTGGACAAACTGCATTAAATAGTTTCGGACGCTGATTAAAAATGCAGCATGAGTCACTCAGTTCCTTTCCCATATCCTTTTCTTTAAATGTGTGTGTGTGTGTGTGTGTGTGTGTGTGTGTGTGATTCAATCCATTTTCCATCTGGTTCAGCCTGAGTTTTGCTATTGCCCACAATAGATCCGTAGGAGCCCTGCTAACAGTAGCTTTGACCTTGACCGAACGCTTTTCAAAAATGTCTATGATTCATGTGAAATGTCTGCAAAGATTCTCAATCATCTTGGTTAGTTTATCTGCAAGTTGAGTCATGGCAACTGGACTTCCTTTTTTTTTGAGAGAGAGAGAGAGAGATTGAAACACTTTGCTGCTCATCCAAACAGCTTCGTCACTCCGAGGAACGCTAGCTGCTAGTCCTCCATTTTATAGTTCTCTTTGACCTCTTGTCACCCTGGTCTGAAATAGGCTCATAAGATGAACCATCACCTGAATAGACTCCTTAGGGAGACAACAGATGCCATAGCCTTAAGGCAAAGGAGAGGCTGGTGGATGAGGCATTTTTCTTTTAGCTGGCTTTGGGTGTCCTCAGTGACAGCATCACAACAAACCTGACAACCCTATGAAGCAGCATTTGCTGTCACTCCTCTTTGATCCCTGAAAGGCAAGGGCTTGAGAAAAGATGATGGGGCCAAAACCCCGGCAGCTGTGCTAGTTCTCTCCCTTCCCAAATTATACCGGAAGTAGGTACTTACGAAGGCCATGTCAAGAGAAGTGAATTTTCCACACCTCAGAGAAGTCCAACGCTTCTCCGCATCTCCAGCAGGGCTAGAATTCTACTCAATGGAGTCCAATGGCTTCCATATCAGTGGATGGGTGAATAACAATGTTTTCTTTTAATTCCACAATGTCTCCGTCTGGGAGTTCCACTTGCACACACCTTACAGACTTAGATGTGGTTCATCTGAGACCAAAGCCTTGCCTGGAAGGCTTTGGAGCTCAGTTTGGCCTGCCTCTACCCAAGCTTCCTGCCCCCCCCACACACACCAATGCAAGATAGGAATCTTCTTTCTGAATTGGAAGGTAGGCATCAAAGACTGCTAGTTCAGGCCTTGCTCCGAGGTGGGCCATGTTCAGGTGGCTATAAAATGTCTATCAGGTCGAAATCCATGAATAGAGAATTATGGGATCTCCAGCCCATTAAAAATTCCTTACTGGTGAATTCATGTCAAATTTTATTCTGAACTTTACAGGCAAGTGCTCCCTACCCCCCCCCCCCACCTCCACCACATTCAGCACCATGGACAGCTCCTTAAAGGCTGGAATAACAAACACAGATGCACCTGTGGATAACAAGAACCGAATCTAAAGTGATGAAGAGTCTGACAGCCAGTGGTGATCCTGCTGAGCACAGCTGGGAGAAGTCACACTGCCTCTGTGACAATTCCCATCTTTCTCCAGCCAGCCCTGGGAACCACGGGAACTCTAGCTGTCATTCCCTGCTTTTCCCCATTCCTTCCAAATAAAACTGGAAATCTTCCTCTGGAGAAAGGAAAGCCCCAAAGCCAACAGGTGCTTGGCAAGCTTCCTGGCAGTCCAAATCAAACCTTCTGGTGCTCAGAAATGCTGTGTTAAAGAGACTTTTGGGGCGATCATCCCAACGCTGGTCCCAGAAGAGCATGTTTGAAATGCTCACCTGCAACTCCATTCTGCAGACACAGGCAGAAATTACAGTTGATGCCATTACGGAGGAAGGGGGAGTAGGGGAAAGTGATATTATAACGATGCTCTCAAAATCTGATATGACAAGAGCAGTGCTCAGCTGTGCGTGGCAAGGGATTTCTACAATTTAAAATTTTTATGTGCGTCGGGGAGGGGAAAGATGAATTATGCTTAACGCTGAATGGCTTTTAATGCTGCAAAATACATGCTAGCCTGAAGTGCTTTAAATACGTGCACTGCCACTCCCGCAAAGATGTACACAGACAACTGCAGAAGAGCACATAAATCTCTCCGGCACCCGGCAAGACGGTTGACGGAAGGCACGCTTTCCCAAGTAACAGCAATGAAAGAAACCGAGAAAGCACCGAGGTCCAGCTTTATCTGTAGGCTAATAGATCACAGCAAGGGAGCAATGCTTACACAGGAACCCCACCCAGGGGCAACCTCTGAAGGCCAGACTTAATCCTCCCCAAAGTCAACTAAATTGCCCACATTTACGCAAGGAGCGACCTAATGATCCAGCTTGCCTTGCATGTCCCTGGAGAGGGGAATTCGTTGACTCCAGACATGGGGTATGCCATCCGAGTTACTTTCACTTTTCTCCAAGCACAGCCTGGAATAAAGAGTAATCCTCTGCAGTTCTGAAGTAGCAATTCATCTTCAATGCCGTTCTGGAAACCCCCTCAAGCCCTCTGTGTTTGCATTTATTATTTAATATTTTGCATATTTGACCGACCTTTTCCCACCTGGAAGCTATAGGTGGCCTTTACATTGCCCTCCACTTCTCTACTGCACACTCATAACATACTGGCCAGAATGGGATTGTTTATACTGGTGTCACTCAGTAGAAGGAGAGGAATACAAGCAGTAACTACTCACTGCAACTTATGTTGGAGTTTGGTTTGCAACCTCACATGTGTCGTTGTTGTAACCAGGAGGGGATTTCCTGGGCTGTCAGATTTTATTCATGCATCATAACAGTCTTGGGGCAATGATAAAGAAAGCTTGTACCTACCCAACAAACACAATAAAAACAACCACCATACATTTAGGACCATCTGTGTTGTAAGAACACAACAAGGGCCATGATGGATTGACCCAAAGGCCTAGTCAATCGAGCCTTCTGTCCACCTATTGGCCATGGCAAGCATCCACACAGGCCAGCAATGCAATCATACCCTCTGTCTGTTCTTCATCTGGCAAATGACAGTCTACAAAGTCATTCCACTTAGGTCACAGGAGCAGCTACTGATATACTTGCCTCCTGTTTCAGAATGGCAGGTATTGCATTTCCCATAATTTGGAGAAATTCGGACAGGGAGCAGTTAGGGAGGTCCCTGCTGATTGGAAAGTTGGATTGCCATGAAGGTGCAAGATGGTTAAAATCCTGGTGAGTTTTTAAAATCCAAACTGGAAATTAAGCTCCCTCTCTCTTCACTGAAGACCGTTTAGGGGATGGATTATGCAGCACATCAAAGGAATGTTATCATGTGCTGGCAAAAACATATCATTTTGTCGGGAGGTGGGATGAAGACCATTACAATGCCTCAGCCTTGCCAATGGAAGACCAGACCTTCAAAATATGGAAATTAAGAGATGACATGGATACTTTTCTTGAGAGTCTTCCCTGTCAGAATAGTATTGGCTTTGAAGATCGCACACAATGATGCAAGTCCATGAGGAAAAATAACCTTCCCTTTGCAGACAACAAAATTACCCACAATTCCATTAGCTTGTCCACCTCTCAACACAACTATTATTGCCTCTTGCAAAAGACATGCTAATTTCAAGGAAGGGAGCTCAAGAATGAAGCTTGGTGAGCTTCCACACCTGTCCATTTTGAAAAGCCCCCTTCCTCATCACCATGCTAAAGCAATTTCAGACCCCAGAAAGCTATGAACAAAAAAGAATCAGAATCCTGAGGTTTGTGAGGCTGAGACTTTCTGATATCCCTTCCAGCTGAGGAACAATTGGGCTGAAAACAGAGAATTCACGTTCTTGAAAGCCTCCAAGAACCATGATTCTTTTTTAATGCAAGGTACAAGGTCTTCCAGTACCATATGTGCACACAGGACTAACTGATGGATTGGTTTAGAAAGTTTTTTTTTCTGATACTGGACCTAAAGTATGGCCACTTTTGGTTTTGGGGGGAAATATGTGGACAAATGGAGTTTCAAGAGTGGGTGCCGAAGTGAGTCCTGTTGGGTGGAGACCACGTTGTGTGGTCTAGTTTGACTTCACTCTAGTTTCAGGCCTGGTTTGGCAACTGAAATGTCCTTGGATATCTTGCTCGATGACATCTCTCAGGAAAGACCAGGGGCAAAGTCCGCTCTGGTTTATTCTCCTGGACCTCTTGATGGTTTATGACTATGTCGCCTATATCTACATTTCCTCTGGTTCAGTTTCACCTTATAACACAAACTGAACCCTGAGATTTTCCTTTGCTGACGAGAACTTGCATATGATTCCCCTTCTGTTTCAATGGTTTGCAGTAGCTCTGCAGCAATGAAACCTGTAAAGAAGTTCCAGTGAGCATCAGCCACAGGCAGCTTCAAAAAGGAATTTCCACTTAGTAGCTCCCTATCAATGTCCAGAACAACCACCGGAATACAACTGCTTAATATTACTCTTAATTATGGAAATCAATTAAGTTGAGCCACTCACATTATGTAGATCAGTGAAGGCAGATTGTGGGTGGGTAGCTCATTTAAAACAAAAGTTAACAAGATCTCCAAATCCAAAAATGCCTTTCTAAATGCAACGGCTCAAGTCAGGTTCACTGCTGATTCTCCAACATCAGGCACCTGCACAAGGCCCAAAGGAAGCCATCATGTCCTGCAGATAAAGCTGAAAAGGCCTTAGTAAGAAATATTTCTGGGTTGCAGAAGTGCACGGTTGTAATGCCATCTGTGTTGCAGGCCAACTGCCAACAGGGTGTGTGGGTGGCACTGTGAGTAAACTGTGTCCATCTTCCAAAGAGGCCGCGGGAGCAGCTGGGAGCGAGGCATGTACACCTTCTCTTATCTTTGTAAACTATTCAGACTATCACGGGGGCCTGGGCATCTCTTTTTAGCTCTAAGCGACCAGAAGGCAGCATCAAATCTTCAGCATGTCTTGGTTAAGCCCTGCTTTCGTTACAATAACTTTTGGCAGCCAAGTGATAGTTCAGGTTGAGGGTTAGAAGTAAAGAAGACACTCGGAGAGATGGACTTCCATGTACCCTCGTTAGCAGCCACCTAATCTTCCCTCCCTGACAAAGCCAACTCAAATTAAAATCCACAGCTTGACGCGAGCCCTGCAATGTTTCGTTTCAAACAGCAGCGATGCAAGGAACACAACCCACAGAGTGATTTAAAACAAGAGAAGCAGCTCAGTTCTGCTGGCCGTCTTGTTCATCAGGGAAGGTCATCGTGGCTGTTCTGCCCAAAGAGCGGTGGGTGAGCGCCTGCACATGTCACAGCTCCCACAGGCTTTAATCAGATTTTTCTCATTAAAATCTAAATCAGAGCTGAGCCAAGGCCAGAAGACCTGGCTGGTTGCGGCAGGGGGCTGATGCAGATCTGGAGCGAGAGCCCTCTGGAAGATGGGGTCATTATCTCCCAGCCCAGACAGACTTGGATGTCATGGCCACGGAAGACAGTTTTGTGGCAAATGCAGCCGCTGCCTTATCAACCCAGACAGGGAGACACCAGCCGAGCACTTAGTGTGGCCAAGGAACCTTACCCCAAAGTGGGGGCGGGGTGGATTTTGAAACGCCAATGGAAAGCAAGGTATTCTTAAAAAGGCCAACTACACACGATGCACAGTTCTAGGATGATTTATCTTGTGGTTTTCTCTGATAATGCAGAATAATTGCAAGTTGTTTCCAGCTAAGTGCAGGTCGGGCAGGAAGGGGGAAGGTCTGGCCAGAGTCTTCCGTTGGTTCTTTCTTACTGAAATGATGATCATGCAGTGCAGACTATGCATGGATCCCTCAAGGAGGAACCCAACAGCAATCAGGTGTGCCAGTGGGGAGCAGCAAGTTCCCAGAGCGATGAGCTGGGCCTCGGGGTCACTTGTTCGTTCTTTGCCTGCCCCACCTCACCAGGTTGGCAAGAACTCATTCCTTTCCCGGGACAGTCAGCAAACGGCTAGCTCTCCCTTGGTTGTCTCTTTTGGGATCAGTTAGTCGAATGCCCTCCTCTCAAGCAAATGACAAATGGAAAACAGAAACTGAAAAGGTAGCAATTGCTGGAAGGCCTTTTCAAGGAACTGTTTCTGTTCATGGCAGGAGTTTGACTTCAGCCTCTCAAAGCAGGCAGCACTGGGCTCACCAGCTCCCAAAATAAGCATGGATATAATTTTTTTAAAAAGTGCTGCCAGATGTCCCCTTATATCAGGCTTGGCAACTGTTTTTAGAATGGAGTTAAGTGTAGGTTTCTGGCCTAGGAAGGAAAAGTATGAATTACCAAATCCCACAAAACACTCTTGGCACATGTAATGAGGAATAAATTGGGTGGTGGTGGTGGGGGGGAATATGGTGCGCAGGTCCTCTTTGTGTAGATCTTCGAAGAACACTGAGATGAGAATATCTTTCTAACGCAGCAGAAGATGGGGAGAACCATGGCTTCTTGGATTTCAGAAAGACTGGCAAGCATGGAAGAGGGTAAGAGATTCTGGGACTTGGATCCAGAACATTTCTAAGGTCAGAAAGGTTCCTTACTCCTGTAACAGTGCATGCCTTCAAAACGGACGATCCTCTGTAAAGTGGGAGATACGGCCACCTGGATGAGGCCATGGGGGTTTTGAGTCACAGCTCCGTGGCTCTTTGCACCTGCCAGTCAGCAAGGCCCACCCTTTGCCAGTCTCTGGTTGCCTGGGTTGGGCAAAAGCTGTGCCCTGGAAGGTGCTTGGCAGGGCTAGGCTTACCATCTGTCAGCCTAACCATACAGAACAACATATGACTTCATGAGAATGAATTGGTCAACACACAAGTCTTTCGCGGAGTAAAGTGCAGAGGGTGAGTCTAATTTGAAACTGCCATGAATTTCAGTGACTAGCTGCCTGTCAGCTTGGAAGTTAAAGGGAACCAGGGAGTACCTGCTGGAGACACAAAACAGTACTTCCCAGACCCTGTACTTTATAAACTAAGGGCATATTTTTTCTGTCCCTTGCATGGCTCCTCTTTCCTCGCTGCTTGTCTAGGAAGGCATCTAAACAGTTTTTTATGGGGCAATCCTTGGCTTAAAGTTTCTAGAACATGACCAAACAGCCCAAAAAACTCAACACAGCTATCAGATCCCGGCCGTGAAAGCCTTCGAAAATCCCTGGCTTGCTTAGCTTCAGGATGGAGACTGCCAGGGCAAGGGCAAAGTGGCCAAGTCACAGACGCCTTACGTGTCATGCTGGACAACAGGATGGCGGTGTACATGTTTTGAAGGGAGCAAAGTTAAACTTCAGCAACAGAGAAGGACCTGTGACTTCCCAGGATAAACTGAGTGCTAGGAAGGAGTAGCAGCGTTGGAGAAATGGAAACCTCTTCTAAGCACTCTAGAGGGTGGCAGCATTGGGGCCGAGGGGACTGAAAACCCTTTCCCTCTAATAAATGAGGATGCATCCTGCACTGTCCGAGGAATTTGCTGAGGGAAAACCCACTCTGACAGGGTCCTTTTTGGGGAGGGGGTGCAAACAGGCTAACAAAACCAGGACGGCTCATAGCAAATGACTAAGACTGGAATTATTTATTTCAAAGCATGTTTTCAGAACTGCATTATTAATGATCTATAAAAATATTCATCAACCTTAAACAATATTTTTAAAAACAACAACAATGAAAAATAGCCAGGCTGTTCACTCGATGATTGTATAGAAGCCCGGACCCTGACTCATGAGTTCCGTTGAAAAATATATTACTGCCTGCTTCTATGAATGTAATTACACTGTCGCTTAGACCTGACTGATCACCTCCGTGGTGCATGAGAACCAGCCGTCCTGGCCTGTTATGCAATCACTCTCCAAGCGTTCCTAAAATACACAACGGAAAAGCAGGAGGCGAAGGAACAAATTACCTGACACGGAGAGCAGGAAACACACATTTAAAAATGAAAATGGCTTTTGTATCTGTTTATTTGGAACCCGATAAAGGGGGGGCAGGGGAAGAGAGAGAGAGAGAGAGAGAGAGAGAGAGAGAACAAATCATCACATATGCAACCAGTGTTCTAATCAGGTTTTTCCTTCCCCTTATCCCCAAGTCACCTCACTTGGCTCCTGACTCCACCTGGGGTTCATCTGGGTTTCCTTAGAGGTAAGTCCAAAAGTGTGTGTGAGAAAAACGGAAACAAATGCATCTGAAGATGTCTGCATTTCCACCATGCTAAAGCTTGCTGGATCATCAAAATCATAGTCCCCGTGACTTCATGCCCACGCTTCATCCTAAATCAAAAGCCACAGCCATGCCACAGCTGCCATACTTGCAAGGTCTCCATTGGGACGCAGTGGGAACTGTGCTTTATGGAATGCTTTACGGAAGTGCCGAAGCAGGTAATTTTTAGCTGACCACCCAAGGCCTAGATGGCATTACTGTGCTATGCAAGTGCTGGCAAGTGGCCTCTAACTTAACGGTGACCCTTCCAGAGGTTTTGCGGTGTTGGAGGTATCTAAGGAGTGGTTTTACAATTTCTACTTGCAGGAGAGACCCAGGGTGACCAAGTCATGATCTGACCCTTCTACCCGCTATGCCACACTGGCTCCTCCAATCTATGATAAGCAGTACATTGCAGGACTTCTTTTATTTATTTATTTATTTATTTATTTATTTATTTATTTATTTATTTATTTATTTATTTATTTATGAGTATTTTAACCCCACTTTTCTCCTTGGAAAAGGACCCAAGGTGGCCTACAGTATGGCTCTGTGAGCAACGATCAACCCAGAGATGTTTCAGCATTAGCATTATAAGAGAAACAGACGTTAGTGTTATGCAAAGTGTAGTGGAGTGGAGAAAGGGTCAGATGGAGACTCCGGAGAACAGGGTTCACATCCCCACTCCACTGCAGAGAAGTCACCAAGGGCCTGGGGGAGGGGTAGTGACAGCAATAGTGCTACTTGAACATTTCACACACTTCAAAAAGCCCTCATATGGCCATAATTAGGGATGGGCACAAAACGGAAAAATAGAGTTTTGTTTTGTTTTGACTAGTGGTTTGTTACTATATAAAATGGCTCCCCTGGATCCTAGAGGCACCAATTTTGGTGGGTAGCTTTTTACAAAGGAGCCATTTTACAGAGTAATGAAACATTTTGTTTTCAAGGGGGAAAAGAGGCGTTTTGTTTTGTTTTGTAATGAAATGCTGTTTCCCATTTCATTTTGAAAGCTTACGAAATGATGAGACAGCGTGTTGACCTTTGTAAGGTGACCATCTCTAGTCATAATTTGGAAGCAACAGCAGAATAGCAAAGTGCTTTGCCCGGTTCAGCAGCATTGCAGCAGACAGGCAACATCACAAACATTTGCAGTTGCAAAAATGAACCCTAAGCCGATGTAAATGGATCAAGGACCTTGCAGTTCTGACTAGTTTATTATATTGTGTGTGTGTGTGAGAGAGAGAGAGATGGGTGTGTGAATGTGAACAAGGCCCTCTCTGGAAGCTGGGCCCAGGGCCACTTTAATTGCAGTCTTCAGCTAATCACAATTAGTTGAAAATAGTGAGTAGCCGAACACAAAGGGAAAATTTTGCTGCTCTCAAAATTAAACCGTTCACTACCCTACTAGACCACTTTCCACGTCTTAGATTTTCTTCGAAGGTGGTCCCCTGCTGATCATATTAAAATAATCCCATCAAGTCATTACCAGAACAATTAACCTTGTTTCTGGAGCATGCATGGAAGTCTGGACTAGCCTGATTGGCTTTGGTGGGGATTAAAATGCAAATTGGGAAGCCTTCCAGAATCCGATCCATGGGTGCTGGATTCCAGCTTGATCAACTGTCAGGCCTCTTAGTTGCAACGTGCAAAATACTTAACAACTATATTAGGTAACTTTCCAACGTGGTTGGCCAGTCTGGTCACACGGCATGCAGCCAGCCCACTCTAAGGATGGAGCAATGCTTCTCTCTTTCAATACAAGTTGCCATTTATTTTGCTAAAATATTTAAATCTGTGCTTAATAAAGCAAGGGATGTGTTTTGAATCAGACGTTCCAGGATTCTAATTTTAAATTTATACTCTGAGTAGAATACATTATTAAGGCCTCTGGAGACTGCTCTGCATGAAAAGGGGGGGGGAGAGAATTATATCCCCCCTTCCCAAAATGGAATTCTCTTATTCTGGCATGACTTTCACAAGGCATAGGACAATGCAGAAAGTCTGGGCGTTTAGTTCCATGCAAACCAAGCAGTCTCAGTTATTTGCTAAATCAAATTTAAAATATAATGGGAAAGGATCCACTTGTCTAAATAACCCTCTTAGGTTGAGGAACTTATTGCAAGCCTATAAGCACTAAAATATTATAATGTCCTTTAAATCATTTATTAAGCAATCGTTGCATTATGTATTTATTGAGCAACTAGGAGGCAGATCCCATGCATGAAGCACCTTCCTATTTCAGTCCTTGGTTAAGTTTCTGTATTGCAGCTCTTCCCTCTTGCCTGGGTTTCTACCCTGGATTTGTAAACTCCAGAACTAGTTAGGATTTCTCATAGGAGAAGCTCACTTGTCATGTCTGTTATCCGGACAGTCACATGACTTAACTTCCCAATATTGGGAAGCACAGTAAGGCGTCTTGTACTGTATTATATTATGTATCAGATTGTATTGCGGGAGCAGGTCTCAATGTTCAGAAGCATGGAGTTGGGGGTCAGGGGCACAGGGATGATGGGAGATGTATTCCAACCAAAAGCTTTTCTAATCTTTCACCTGGTCTGATTTAGTTATCATGTGGGTTCATTTCCATATATTCAAGCACACACTTCCACAAAATATGAACAGGGCCGGCACATCCACTAAGGCGAACTAGGCAGTTGCCTAGGGTGCCAAAATGGAGAGGGGGTGCTGGCCAGCCTGCTGCCCCCTGCTGCCCCCCAGGCGCTGGCCACCGCCATCCATCCCCCTGCCGCCCATCGCTGCCCCCCGTGCTCGTCGCCCCCGCCCCGTGCCCCGTCGCCGTCCCTGTCAGCCACCGCCCCCTGCCGCCCCGCCCCCCCGCCGCTGGCCACTGCCTTCCGCCCCCTGCCCCCACACCCATCATCGCCCACCCACCCCGTGCCCATCGCCGTCCGCCCCCATGCCTGTCGCTGTCCCCGTCATCCGCCATCCCCTGCCACCCTGCCCCCCCACCCCCTGCACCCCCCTGCGCCCCACCACCACCTCCACCAACCACGGAGAGAATAATGGGCGCTGGCCCTGAATATGAAACATCCCTGAGAAAACTGGACTGGGATATCATCTATCTCTTCTTCTCACAAAAATCTTGTGCCTTTAAGTTGATATTTTACAAATTTTAATGCTCCTTCCAACAGCTGGGTTCTCTGGCTCCATCTTTAATCGTGTTTTCAAACACTTAAGCTAAATATGTATACTGTTAATAATAAAATTAACAGAAATACTAATAACATCATCACTCTGAGTTTTTGATAATCATAAGCAAAAAACACTACAAATGTGCACCTCTGTGCCAAGGAAGAAGCTCTGTTCTCAAGGAGGCTCTTCCCTTCCTCTGACTGCCAGTGGAGAACAAGGCTCTTCCTGCCAGCGTGTTTCAAGGTCCATGTTTAGGAAACAAGGCAAGGGAGAGGAAGAGAGCAGCCTAGAGGGACAGCCTGATCACTTTCTCCTCCAAAAGCCAGGCTTTATCATGTGCTGCCAGCTGCTTTCTGAATCCTGCAGTGAGACAAAGCTTGCATTTTGTAACCCTCCCTTTGTTTGTTGCTGGAAAACAAAGCACTTCGAGAGGCTGCTTCTGCCTCTCGAGTCTGTCTACTTGGCTCCCAAGCTCTTCAACACACATAAGCCCTACCGTGGATGGTAGGATGGGGAAAGACTGAGGCCAGAAAGAAAAGGAAGATGTTGCTTTTCCAAGTCCTTTCAACTGCCCTCATGGAAGTAAGTTCAATGTATCTATAATGTGAGACCTCAGTCACTGATCCCTACATTACAATCACATTAGGATCTTCTGTACTCAGCACAAGAGTGGGTCACTGGATCTAGGCCTGTACATGGTCCATTTGTAACACGATCGGACTATGCTTCATACTTCTGTTGTTTGCATGGCCCTCTCCACCAAAGAAGTATAAGGTGGCCTATATGGCTTTCTCCCACCCCACCTTCTCAGTGTTAGAGAGGAAAAGTATACTTTTTCAGAGTCTAATTCACAGGCACTGTGAAGGGGGTTGCAATGAAAGGGTGTGTGCCAAGCCTTCAAAATTGGGCAAAACTGGAATATGGACCTCCCATGTCCTCCTCCACCAAAAAACAACACCAACACTGAGATAACTGATGTTGGAGAAATATCCACGTTTCTCAAGCGACACTGGGAGGGACCTCCAAGGATATGGGTTCAAAATGTAGAGATAACTGATAACGTTGATAATGGATACTGCAGAACAGTTGCCTTGTAAGAGAGCTATGGCATCGCTGTTGACTTACTGCTTATATACCGTCCCATACCACTTCAAGTAGTCTCTGAGTGGTTTACAGTTTAATTATGCAGGCTACACATTGCCCCCCCCTCCCACAGCAAGCTGGATACTCATTTTACCGACCTCAGAAGGATGGAAGGCTGAGCCAACCATAAGCTGGCTACCAGGGATTGAACCCCAGGTCATGATCACAGTTTTACCTGCAGCGTAGGCAATTAGGCATTTAACCACTGCGCCATGAGACATTCTCACTACTGCTTCTCAGCTTACATACGCAAGGAAAGAACAACTCAAATTATTTGGAAATCTATTGTAAGCGTGCTATTTGGTCCTGATGCTGCTGGTTCACCAACACTGGCAAATGAACTGGGACTTGTTGGGCAGTCAACAAGTTCTGTAATAGTAAAAGCAATGCATGATCAAGAAAAGGGAGCCAGGGAATCTCTTTCTGAATCCATCTGATATGTCCCTTCAAAATCCACTTCCCATTCACCCAAGTACAGGTAAAACACACATCACCCTCATAACAGCACAGATCAGGGCAAGGATTGCTACTCTTTCGCCCTCAACAGATCAGCAAACAGGGAGATGAGAAAACACTGCCTTTCCCCACCTTTTGTGTGGTATCCTTAGAGACTCAGCGGCCAAAATGAATTCTAACAGTGTAACCCTGCGGAGAATCAAGGTTAATGAATAACTGACATCATTATTGGAATCAGGGCACAGTTTGCCCTGAACAAAGCACTTCCTGACAAACAGAACAAACAAGAAGGAGACGGAGAAGAAGAAAAGTACTCAAACTTGGCGTTACTGCTTATTTCTGCCTGCAAACTCGCCCTTCAGAGCCATAATTGGTCCCCCTCAAGTTAAACAATGATTTAGGTTTGACAGATTAGCCTCTGTGTCTCTTAAAAGCTGTAATTTTGCAAAGACCCAAGGACTGAGTTAGAAATTGACTAGGATCTAGCGGAGTGCAAGCTAAAAGCATATGTTCCTTTAACTACTGGGTGGACCACATATGCAAGCCAACGGCGACTGCCCTCATTCTGTCCTGTGGGCAAAGGCATCCACCAGAGGTCCTGGGCCATCCATCAGGCCTGTCTTGCATCTGACCAGAAGGCCCAGGTTGGCATTAGGTGGGGTGGGGGATGGGGGGAAAGAGTAGCACAACTTCAGAGTACAATCTTAAAACGAGTCCACCAACCAACTCAGAATTAAAATCTGTTGAAGAAGGACGGAGTACAGTTTAATACAAATCAGGACAAAAGGGGGCGGGGGATATACCCTGAGCCCAAGTCTCACTTTCCAAAAGAAAAAAACAAAGGGAGGCAGGGTGCTTAAGGTAAAAGCCTCCTCATGCCTATGGATGCGGAGAATGGTCTCCATTTGGATATCTTCGTCTTACAAAAAAACATACCTCCCATCTTCTCCCACATTTTGTTTGTAGCAGGGTTCAAGACTAGGCACTTCCGCCCCTATCTCCACTTCTGGATGGAAATTCAAATAGATTTTTCTTTCTCGCATATAGATTTCCTGTGCAGATTTTCCCCACTGACTAAAGCAGACCTAAGTGCTTATTCCAGCTGTGTGTGTGTGTGTGTGTGTGTGTGTGTGT
>JAHTLZ010000252.1:10643885-10672432 GCA_023846285.1 Phrynocephalus versicolor | reverse complement strand
ATATATTTTATGTAACTGCCCATTCAGTAATAGAGTCTGGTTGACAGTCTGATCTTGCCTGACCTCGGAAGCTAAGCAGGGTCAGCCTTGGTTAGTACTTGGATGGGAGACCACCAGGGAATACCAGGTGCTGCACGCACCTGGAGTAGGAACTGGCAAGCCACGTCCAGTCTTCCTGCCAAGAAAACTCCATGGACACGGGGTCATGAAGAGTTGGTCACAACTGTAACGACACAACAACAACAACTTGTAGTTGAAGAGAATGGTCTTTGCCTTGCTTGTGGAAGGACAGCACAGGGACCCCCAGCCTGGCCTCTAGTGAGGAGGGGGGGCATAACAAAGTCTGGGAGCAGCAACCAAGAAGACCCTTTCCCGTGTCCCCACACTGGATTCACCTGTGAGAATGGTGGTAGGAGCAGCAGAAAGGCCCTGAGCCTGCTCATATAGAGTGATGTGGTCTTTTAGATAGCTTGGGCCCAAGCTGTCTATGGATTTATAGGCAAAGCCAGCACTTTGAAGTGGGCCCACAAACAGAGAGTGTGATGGCACTATTAAAGATTTTAAAGAGGGGTGGGGAAGAGGTGGAATAGAACAGAAAACTGCAAAAGGTTGCTGAAACCCTCAAACTCCCCCTGGTCTGGCTCTTATTCCAAAGTGACCATAGAGCACACACATAGAGTGCAGGCGTCTTTCAGATAGGGTGTGGCTTAAGTCTAAGAAGCACTTCAGTATGATGGGCAGAGCAACAGCTCTTCTGCATATCTTACTGAGAAGCATTTTTTTACATTGCTGCCATAGCCATCATACAAAGGTTTCATTTGCAATGGTTGCATTTCCTCATGGGGAACAACAACCGTAAACACAACCCTGCTTCTGCGGGAGTTCAATGTCTACCACTGGATACACATAAAAATGTGCTTCATTAAAAAAAGAGAGAGAAAAAGAAACAATAACAATTGAATGAACAATCTGCCCTTTTGTTTCTTCCCAGTCTGTAGGAGAAACCATGGATGGTTTACATTTCTTTGCAGGGAAGGTCAAATATCTGCATTCTGGGCACGAAAAGAACATCGATAGAATGTCTAACCCACGAAGGAGCTTGGCTTGTATTTTGGTAGCTGTGAATCCTTTGGGCATACCCCTTCCTCGTGGGAGTCATGTGGTACCCATTGTTCAGATTCCAAACAGTTTATTTGGATTCTTCACTCCCTGGCTCCCCAATCCAAGCTCTGGCAGCGGGGGGGGGGGGACCCCCAAACAAGCAAGCTAACTGGGAAAGGCTTCAGAAAGATCCTCACAGCATCCCTAGGGTTGCAATTGGAGAATTCCAGCCAGCCATGGACCCTCCCAGAAGACAGACTTCCATATCCCTTGGTTTTATCACCCCTGAGAAAGTCACTCCATATTCCACATCCCTTTGACCAGTCTTCCTTTTGAATGGTTGGGGATGGGGGAGGAAGGGGCTTCTCCGTCCAGCGATCCTGGTACCTTGGGCACCATTTCAGCATGTATGGCATGCATCAAATAAGACAGGGAGAAGTGAAGCTATCTCAAGCCAGGCTTTCCTTATTCTTCCATAGTGGAAAATACTAGCCATGAAAAACAAGTTGAGAAGGCCTGAGGGAGTGGATTTAATCTACGAAAGTAGTCTTTAAGGTGCGACAACACTTCTGTCTTCTTTATTATTATTATTATTATTATTATTATTATTATTATTATTATTATTATTATTATTATTATTATTATTATTATTATTATTATTGTATTAATTTAAAATATCTTTACCCCACCTTTCTCCTTGGAAAGGACCCAATGGTGGCTTGCAACAATGGAAGCTGTGTAAGCCTGTGCTGATATTTTTTAAAAATTATATATATCTTTTAAAAAAATGCCAGTACAGGCTTACACAGCTACCTCTTCTGCACCTGGGAAAGAGCTGTTTTTGAGGTAGGCCCACAAATGAGACGCAAGGAAGGGTGTAAATTTTTCTCCAGCTCTCGGACCCAAATCTCAGTCAGGGAAGAACTTTACGCTTGGCTCGGCTTTGGATTGCATGCAAATGATATGTGCATTTCCCAGGTAGGAGGGGTTCATTTTGCCAGCACCCAGTAGCTAGGCAATCAGGCAGCATTACATCTGCGCCAGCCATATGTCACGGCAACCTTTGTGCTCTCTGGCACTCTGCTTGGCATATCATGGATGCAAGATCCACAAGTAGCCAAGTCTCACATGTTACGTCCCCGCTTGTGGGGATGCTAGGCATTTGAGAACAAGGTGGGAGGGGGGAAGGAGGAGAGAGGACCCTCCAGGCAGCCTCGGCCTCTCATAGGGGACAGGCCTCGTGGCCTCCTTGGCTTCCATTGCCGCCTCAGCTTCCTTGAAAGCACATCAGCGGAAGATGTTCTGAAAATACATTATCCAAGATCGCGCCTTGTGCCAGCATTTTTTCCGGCTTTGTTCTGTGAATTTCCAGATGGATGGGTTTTCAGAGCACAGCCAAGGAAGACGCTAGATTTTCTACCTGACCAACTCAATACAGCTTTAATATCTCAATAGACTCCAGCCGTACCTGTATATCATTTCAAGCTGAAATGTAGAACACCCCACCTATTGTCTCTCTTTTTCTGTTTCTTTCTGTTTTTACGGGGTGACGATTCTTGGACGGCAGGCAGGCTGGCAGCTACTGCTATGCATGCAATGCCTTCCTTCATAGACAATCTTTTCTTCCCCAGTCTGTTCTGATTTTCCACGAAATGATCTCACGCTCTCCAACTTATTTCCCAGAACTTATTTATTGGCCTCTCTCCCTTTCAAATCACTCCCTCCCCTCCCCCCCCGCCCACCCCCCATTTTGTCACTGTAAGAACATGTCATTGGAAGCAACTAGTCAGTTCCCAGTGATCTCTAGGTTTTCACTTCCTGCTCAGAATCTCAACAGATTAAATCTTGATCACTCTGGAAATCAATGTCCGAGTATTACAGATGCCACAATACTGGAAAAAGGAATAACAGGAGGACTCCTCTTTAAAAAAAAAAAGGTTAGATGTTGGAAAAATTTCCTCAAGTTCTTACCCAACACTCAGGTCATTTGGACACCCCTCCAGCTGGTTTAGGTCTTCCATATCCCTGACTCTCACGCTCCTCCTCGTGGAGATACACAGAAGGCATGTGGCACCCTCTCACGCCAGTTGCCAGGGTCCCCATGAGAGTGGCAACAGTAAAACATAGGGGCCTAGGAAGCACCCAAGAGCTCCTGCAGGTGAAGTTGACTTTGTACATCTATACGAATATGTTTTGCTGAGCTATCTTTAGCAAACAAGGGCTTCTTCTGGTCCAAAATACCAAAATCAGGCTCTTGACTGAGGTTAGTCCACAGGAGCCAATTACTCCCATGCTGCCATAGCTTGGCTGGCTACCAATCTACCCAACTCAAGGTGTTGGCTATGACTTATCAGCTTCATCTGTATCTTGGCTACCTGAAGGGCTGCATTTCTCATTAGGGCCCTCCCTGGGTTTTAAGGTCTTTGAAGAGGCCTATATTTCACCCTCATAAGCATGTTCAGTAGAGACACACAAGAGGCACTTTTTCATACAATCATGAAATAGTGAAGCTGGAAGGGGCGTATAGAGCCATCAAGTCCACCAACCCCATGATTCATACAGGAATAGAAATCAAAGGTCCTCTGCCAGGTGCTAGTCCACATTTCTCTTGAAGGCCTCATGTGTTGGAGCACTTGCCACCTCCTCTTGAAGTCATGGGTACCATTGTTGCTCTGCTCTAACAGTTAGGAAGTTTTTTCCTGATGTTCAGCCAAAAGCTGGGCTCTCTTAACTTGAGCCCCTTGTTGCACATCCTGCGCTCTGGAGTGGTCGAGAACAACTCCTGTCCTTCTTCTGTATGACAACCCTTCAAATATTTGAAAAGTGCTACTATATTGCCACTTGGTCTTCTTTCCTCTATGCTGCATGTGTTGTGTCGCTACAGTTGTTACCGACCCTATGTGACTCCATGTCCATGGAGTTTTCTTGGCAGGAGTACTGGAGTGGCTTGCAAGTTCCTACTCCAGGTGCCTACAGCCCCTGTTAATCCCTGGTGGTCGCCCATCCAAGTACTAACCAGGGCTGACCCTGTTTAGCTTCCGAAATCAAGCAAGATCGGATGTGCTTAGGGCATCTAGGCAGCTCTTTTCTCTATGCTAAATGTGCCCATTTTTTGTGGTGCATGTGTATTTACAGGCTGTGAAACACAGAAGGCTAAAAAGGATCACTGCTTTCTCTAGCAAAAAGCCTTCTTTTCAGGCAGGCCTCTGGCTTGTCAGCCGACGTCATTCTTTCCTTATTATTATCCCTCACACCCCAAAAAGAACACAGCTTAATCTTTATACCTAGGAGCATTTCTATAGTATAATTTATTAGCTGGAATCCTATGGCTTAGCTTCTCCTCTGTCCCTTGAGCCTGGTTCAGTCAGTCCTTAAAGGAGCAGCTGGGTATATATTTTAAATTGCTGTTTTGGCACTTTGCAAAAAAATAAGTGGGTTTTGAATCACAGTTTGGGCACTTGGTCTCTAAAAGGTTCACCATCAATGCACTAGGGCTTCATCATCTTGCAGCTCCACCACCCGGGGAAGCCCATCATCCATTATTATTTTTGTTACCATTTCTGAGTCCCTTTAATTTAGCATTTTGTTTAAAAGGGCACCACTTTTGATTTTCCTATTTGTAATTCATGTTCCTTTTTCAAGTCTACGTTCCTCTCAAATACTCTTACTCCAAAACAAAAAAACAAACAAACCCCAAAACAAAACAAAAACCTCCTTAGGGCACGAGACAGAATTTGTAAAAACATGCTGGTATGATTTATTGTACCAATAAACGCACCTTTTAATAATACAATTAGATGCAGATTTCCCTAATGTGCGGTGATAACAGGGATTTGGCAATTTTCTGGCAAGCAAGAGCTGTGTTGTTTTGAAAAAGAGGATGTGCAATTCAACACCTAGGAGATTTATACAGCTTTTCAGATGAATTCAGAGAGGAAATGCACATTCCTAATAATACACATTACCAATAATTCTCCTGAGAAGGAGAAACAGGCCCAAACCCTCCATCTTCCAACGTGGATTTTTTTTTAGGCCAAATTCTTCTCAAGGAGCTGCTCAAAGCTATTGTGGAAATGTAAGCATGGAAGGTGGGCGGGTGGGCGGGTGGAATCCACCACCCATTTATAAACAAGAATAAAAGGCCAAAGAAGAGAGTGGACTGATCACACCGCATCACTCCCTGGAGTCCTGCTTTGGAACATAAACAACTCAAAATACTTCCCCTGGCAGAAACCCTAGAGAGATGCTTAAATCTGCTATTCATCCTGCGACTATCTGTTTCCCTCTATAATTTACGCCACACACAATTTCTTTCCAAAACATGTGTTCTGGAGCACAGGGCGGCTGCCCCCATGGCTTTCTGTGGTGTACCTCCCTCTAAATCAGCTGCTGGAGAGAAAGGATTTACTATCTCATCTTTACCTGCACAAAGCATCCATACTGCTTTCAGGTACACCAGCTTAGGCAAAGCAGAGTTCTCCCATCAGAGAGAAATTGAGACCAACGAGAAACGCAGAGTAATGGGATAGCACAATGTGCTTCCATGCCAGAAGGGAAGTTGTGAGCATTTGCAGAGGGCATCAGGGGTTGTGTGTGTGATGCACAACAACCTGCTTGCTTCCTTGCCTCCCCAGCAGAACTTGCTGCAACTTTTGAAATAGCAAACCGGATTCAGTCGGGTTCTCCACAGATCCAGAGTTCATTGGTTGTCAGCTCACACGATCGACCATGCATCCTCTTCTTGGGCCACAATAAATATTTTCAATGTTAAATCATTGCATTCGTATTGTACTGGGGAAATTTGGGGACCTTTATGCATCATCTTAACCAGTTAGATCAGTAATGTGTTTAGTGTGTTCACTAGGTTGGTTGCTTGTATTGGGGTTTAACACTTGATCGTCATAGCTGGGCTGACAGATAACACTCTTGATCACTGTTTTAACACTATTTTCTTTAAAAAAAACATGAAAGACACTTTCAAGCTGTGTTTCAGGACCAAGGCCTTCGAAGGTAACTTTGAAGATACAAAAACAAACCTACAGGTATGCTGAACATTTCAAATGCACAAAACAAATTAAAACAGCAAATCCCGTCCAGCACCAGTAACAGCAGAGTCTTAACAGCTTCCATGAAATAGGATTGCTGGCATTGCCACAAGCCGAAAATTGCCTTCACACCAGTTTAAACCAGTAGCCCCATAGCATTGTTTTAAAAAAGGCTAGATGGGAACCAGCAGATGAAAAGGGAGACACACGAAGAGCAAATGGGGGTGGGTGGGTTTGAGGCAAACACGGGGGGGGGGAGAGCAAGGACGGGACAGGGAACCAGGTTCCATCTGTCATTGCCAGAGTTCATCAACAATATGGAATTACAGAACAGCCCTGATGCAAGCAAGAGAGCTTTAGTGGAACATGTGTGAATCGTATTAATGGTGGATTTGTCATAATACGCTAAAAAGGAAATAAATTGTCTCTCCCATTTCCGGCCGCAGTGCTTGGGGTTGGCTCCTGGGAGCCCAGCTGCCATTGAATATCACCGTCATGGTGGGAGCTTTGATCCCTTCTATGACAAGCCATCATCATGAGGAACTATCCTGTCCACCCTGGGCTCCAGGCGTCATGAGGCAGAGCTGAGCCTGGAGATTCTTCACAGTACAACTGGCCTCAGAAATAAAAGGCAGCTGTGACTATTTTGAGTCCCCGCAGAATTTATAAATTCTCAAATGAAACAAAACCAGCTTCACATTTGAGATCTGAGCTCTATCTATTAATCAGTGCAGGGATGTCTGCATTGCCATCCAGGAAGCAGGTTCTGAGCAGCCACCGTAAACAAAGGAGTGATCCTGACCTCTATTTTTCTCCACTGAGATTATGGCATTTTGTACTCCCTCACTAGTGGCGATCCTACACATTTGTAACTTTGTGGTACAGAACTGCTGACAGCTAGCACGGTGGTATTCCCCAGACACTATGGCCACCTAAGCTCATAAAGAGTCCTACCAGTTGCTCCATGACATCAGAATCCTTTAGGACACTGCAGGAACAACAGGGATGTGGAGGTCACACTCTAACACAAACCTACAAGTAACTATGCTATAAGACCATGCATCGGGGACACTATAAGGCTGCTTCCCCCCACCCACCCACCCCCATGAACACCAATGCTCTTGACTCCTCCTGGAAGCAGCCACAGACGGTCTCAGACTCTGCTCCCCTTTTTTTGCTGTGGCCTTCCCAAGGACATGGAGGTCGGCCGAGGGGAGGGGGCGGGGGGCAAACACTCTGGCAGCAGCATGAAGTGATGCAACAGAGAGGTGTCTGAAGGTCCCTAGCGGTATATTTCCTCTTCAAACAAAATCAGGAAGATAGTCCTGGGCCAGGGGAGGAAGGACCAGGTCAGGTCCCCACTTCCTTTTTTTAGGACCAGGGCCGTAGGTCAGAGCGCCAGGGCATTCCAAGAGGCAGGGCTGGCCTGGGATTCTGATGCTTTCTTCTGATCTCCTTCTCTGCTGTGCCAGGCATGCCCTCTGCTGGAAGAAAAGAGACCTGACAATCTCCAGGTTAGATTACTGTAATAAGCACTGCATGGGACAGCCCAGGGTACAGGGTTCAGAAACTTCCATTGATCCAGAGCACTGTTGCTCTCTTACTTAAGCACATAACCCTCCAAAATCACATTACCTCTGCAATATATAACATGCTACATATGGTCTGATGTAACTTCAATGGGTCCAAAATGCAGCAGCCAGATTGCTGACTGGGGTGGGGTACAGAGATCACATTACACCCTTACTAAAGCAGCTCCACTGGCTAGTAATTAGCTATCAGGCATGATTCAAAGCGCTGACCTTACTCTGCAAAGCACTATTCGAGTCCAAGCTACCTCAAAGAGCGAATCTCGCAGTACAAACCAACTCGGGTGTTGAGGTCATCAGGAGTGGCCTTTCTCTCTATCCCACCACCCTCATAGATACGTCTTGTGTGGGAACCCATGAAAGGGGCCTTCTTGGCTGTGGCACCCAGACTTTGAAATTCCCTCCCACTTAGAGGCCAGGACTGCTCCATCTCTGCTGTCTTTCCGGAAACAAAGACATTTCTCTTCAAGCAAGCTTTCCCTGAAAGATGGACTACTACTGTGTGACTTTTATATGGATCCCCAAGCATGATTACATTGACTGATTTGATAAGAACACCTGTGTTTTCCATGTTACTTTCCACCCCTCATAATAATGTTTTTCTTTCTTTTTGCGTGCTCTTTGTAGTTTTAATGTTCTAAAATACCTGTTCTTATTCCCTGTTCTTAGCTGGAAAATGTGTTAAAATGTTCTGGGCTGCCTATTGTCCCTCATTAATGTAAGCCACCTTGGGTCCTTTTCCAAGGAGAAAGGTGGGGTAAAAATATTCAAAACAAATAAATAAAATAAAATGTGCAATGTAGTGCATACTGCATTTTTCCATGTTCCTGACTTGAACATATAAAAGGAGAAATTATTTTGCCTGGTAATGGCTAAGAGTTCCTTCAGGATAATTTTTTTCCAGGCTGCCTTTGATGGTTAGGAAGGAAATGGAATGACTGGGGCAGAGCCCTTTCATTCTCCCCAACATTTTATTCACTATGTAGGTTTTTTTTCCAAGCTTCACTTTGGTCGAACAGAGTTCTTAATGTCCCAGCATGAGGTTATTTTTTTTAAAAAAATCTAAAACTTTGACCTCATGAGAATTCACCAAGATTTCCTCAGGGTTTTTACCAAAAAGATTTAGCCCTTTAGGCTGTGCACAAACACACAAAGTCTCAAGTTCATACTTTTCAAGTATTCAAGATGATAAGAGGCTCAGAGGAGATTCCCCCAAAACCCTTCAGGAAAAGTTTAATCTCCCTGCAGGATAAGAAAGCCTCCCCTGCTGATTCGTTCTATCTCTTCTATTTAGGAAGATGGGACAGATCAAAAGTGCAGGAGAAAGATACTCACGACATTCAATGCACAATGCCTCAGCATAAGAAGGCATTTAAAAGCCCTTGCTACCAGCCAAGAGCAAAATAACCATGAGTCATTTGCATGAAATGTCTCTAATGCCTCTTTTTCCTTTGAGAAGGAAAGCTCCCATAGCTGCAGCCAACACAGAACAACTGAGGGATTCTTAAAAAGATACAAAAAACCTATCCAAGGCTTCAGATTCTTAAGGCCACAGTCCTCCCAGTTTTGGGTCCTTTGAACAATCAATGCTATAGCATAATTTACACACAGATGGGTAGTTTTGCCATCCTTTCCAAAGAGGTGAAGAAGGCTGAATCCCTTTGTCCATGCTTGCAAAAAAGCAAAGACCTAAATCCAACATCATTTTTCCAGCCTACACATGGCGTGCAATGGGGAAACCAGGAAATAGTCCTCCCAGTTATCTGAAGGCATGCAAACCAAGCATCCCTTTGCTGAAGCTAAGCAGGGCTGGATGGGGCTATTTCCTGGATGGGAGACTCACCCGTTTCCTACAAAAGCCACCTTGAGTTTTATGAGGGAAGTGGAAGAGAATAATAATGGATATTCTAAGTCAACAACAGGCTCAACCTCATAAACTTTGCTTGGCACTGTTCATAAGCTAGAAGCGGCCTGTAACATAATTGGGATGAAAAAAACCACAATTGGCTTCCAAGTGGCAGGCTGAGTTTCTCTGGTGCCTCTCCCCTTTTGGGCATCATGTTCAGGAAGCAAGGCAGTCCTCAGCTTTGCAAAATTGCTTCCTTGGTTCGCGTGGCTCCCGGGTGTTGCTTAATCAGCACTCCTAGAAGCAATATTTCTGCCAATTGATTGACAAGGAGATATTGCTTTCAGAAATGCTGAATCTACAGTGTGGAGGGACTTGGTAGACTTGCTGGGACTTTGATAAATATAAAGTGTGTGTATGGGGGGGGGGACTGCTGTGCTAATTAGTAGTAGTGGCACATCTTCTGCTGCATTCTCCCCCCCTGCCATCCTCCCCAGTTCCATACAAAAGAAAAACATCATGTAAAGAAGCTTTCTCTGCTCCCTTGGTATGGAAGCCAAATGGCAGAAGAGTCTGGATCCTTGATGCAATTAGTTTCCACCAACTCCTGTCCCTCAACAATAGGTGGGAAGAAAAATCTGCATTTCAATAATGGAGGTTTTTTTAAAAATATATAAATCGCTGTGTTCCTCATCCTGAAAATTAGAGGGTGAAGTATTTTTGAGGAGTGCTCAACAGAAGCAGGGAAGCAAGAGAGAATAATATTTGGCCCATATAAAGCAAAAATGTGCAAATGATGCATTAACACAAGCAAGAAAAAGTGGCAGGGAATTTCAAGGATTAGATGCTTTGCACCTTTTCTTGACCCTTGTCCTGTCAGTTCTGCTTCCTGTCAGTGCTTCTCGAAAGGGAAAAGACAAAAGACCGTTCACACAAATCACAGGGGCCCTAAAGAGAGGGGTCTTCAGGACTTTCTCCACCCTGAGAAAGGCTTTGTTCATTTCAGGTAATGAAATACAGGTGTCATCTTAGAAGTTAAGATTTTTAGTATATATATTTTTAATATCAGGAATATCTCCTGCCTTCTCTTTTCCACTGCAGAGAATCCCCCTCTCATAATCCCTCAAGGGCAGCCAGAGATGATGGAAGCTGCAGTGCATTAGCACCTTAAGGGGTATGTGTTCGCTGGAGTTGCTTTAACAATCATGTATGTATGTATGTATGTATGTATGTATGTATGTATGTATGTATGTATGTATGTATGTATGTATGTATTCATTCATTCATTCATTCATTCATTCATTCATTCATTCATTCATTCAATTTATATGCTGCCCACTACACAAAGGTCTCTGGGCGGCTTACAATCAAAAGAATAAAAACAATTTACAATAGTTAGAAATAGAATATCAATAAATCATCAAGCAATAATAAAAACCTTACCCAACATTACCTCCATCTTAAAACAAAGATGGCCTTAGCATATTTTGATGACTTAAGTTCTCATCTGAATCAATTCCCTAAATATCAAAAGCAAGGGACATTAAATGATAGGTCGTCTTCTTCAGAATAAGGACCAAGGAGGGCTTTTTTTTGCCAATCCATGGTGTGTTTTCTTCTGCTGAATCACAGCTCATTTCATTTGCCATGCTATGCTTTTCCCTCTGAAAAACAGCAGGAACAGAAGAAGTGCCAGGCTAGATAAAGCTGCACACCCACCATCATCCTACTCCTCACCGTGGACCCTACTTGCCTCCTCAGAAGAGTGAAGCAAGGGCTTAGGGTTAGGTATTCTGGCCTAGCCTGTGGAGCCATCTTCTTTCTCCATACCTCCCCTAAGCAGCTTCCTTCTGCCCTGAAGATACAGAATATCTACATCCTATAATATATTTGCACACACCCTGCCTCTGTACATTACCACTGTGGATGTTGTCATTCCACAAAGATACACTTACAGTAATCTGCTTTGGAACCCCACTAAGCCTTTTTAAAAAATAGAGCTCTGAATCCAACACGACATTTCTCCTAGGACTTTCTAGTATTTGCCCAGGTTACACGGGCATGTTTCATTGGACCACAGAGGCCCAGCTACGCAGCATCGGGTTCTATTGCCATTCCTATCATCTGCAATGGAGATTGTTCACCATTTTTACTGGGTGCAATTATTCTGTGCTCCATGTTTAGACTTTTCATGGATGCCCTCTCACTCCAGATGTGGAATAACAAGAGCACGGTTCAGGCAGGTCATAAGCCAGATGGAAAACAACAAATCTTCTTGGACAAGGCTCCCAAATGCAATGGTAAATGTTTGAAGGCTACTTACCACGTGGAAGGAGGCCTGGTCCCATATTAATACAGGATTCCAAAAGAAGAATATCGAAACCAAATGTTATAAAAGTCTAAGACGATAAATCTGACCTCACAAATCTAAAATCACCAACTGCAGACCTCTAAAAATTATAAATATCATCGAGGAATGGGGGAGATCATTTTCATCCTGTTACGGAGAACCCATAAAATACCTCACCCTCTTCCCAGGCATGGAGAATAATTTTGCTATTCTCTGTCCTTGCATGCTAGGATGAGACAAGATTTATATTCCTTGTCTCTACTGCCGGCATGCTAATGCGGCACACGAGCTTCATGCCTTTAAAGGTGAGCAGGTGCACACGGGACACTTCCATGCCTACAGAACTGGCCATCATCCCCAAGAGAGCTCAGAGGTAGTTCAAGTGGGGAGCAGTCAAGCCCTCCACCATGCAATTTGGACCCATATATTTTGCAAGCTGGATTCTGTAAGAGGGTTTCGGGAGCTCTGCAGCAGACAAGTCCTTAAGGAAAGGGTCTGAAAACGAACTGCCTGGCCAATGAACCACCAGGCCAGTCAAAGACTCCGTGGAAGGCTGTCCTGCTCGTTTCAATGTCGCCTGTGTCCTTGCAAGGGTGGTGGGAACACAGAGCTGCCTCCAACAAACCAACAATTGTTGGCCTCCCTCCCTTTCTTGCCCACCCATCTGAGATGCCCCAACGCCAATAGGTCGCAGCTTAATCGCTCTGTTTCCCCTTTATTTTTAGCATTCTTGGAGACTTGCATCTCATTCATCATTATCCTTCAACATTCTGACAATGACCTTTTGCTTCAGGCTCTTAGGATGAGCGTCCTAAAAATAAAGCCAGGCATCTTTTTTAATTTAATTTTTTCTTCTTTTTTACCGAATGGGGTACAGTTAATTGAGGCCGCAACAGCATTCACTGAGAGGCATCCCTTTCCATCCAGCTTGTGTTTGCTAATGCCGAATGTCATCCGTCACTTGGCGGATTGCTCAGTCTTTTCTGACATTTGTCTTTTGAAGTCCCTCGCCGTCTTCCCCAGGACATTCCGCAATTCCATGCCGTCTGCGAAAACTTTTAGCCAGCCCGTTGTTCGGTCAGTTTTAATTCAAAACATGAAAGATGTTTTTGCCTCATTGTGCAGTACGTGCTACCAAACAATTACCAACCAAGCAGTGTCAGGCAACATGAGGGTCAGGCAACATTCCATGTCATGAACAGAACTCATTTTATTTGAAAACCGCCCATCCTTCATCTCGTGCTCAGTTTAATGCAACAATCCTACAGCTGTGTAGTCTACATCATGCACAGGGTGAGCATGAATCTAGGCAGGGGTGGTGCCTTTAAACACATGGGGGTACTGAGAGGGTGAGGTTTCTCTCTGTCTTTGTGAGACCAGGCGTGCAGTGTGGGTAAGTGGGAGCTGTGCTCAGTGGTGTGTGTGTGTGTGTGTGTGTGTACAATTGCTCATAATTACTCACCTTTAAAAATGAGTATTATGGGCAATGGTGTTGGCTAATTCGAATATGCTAATTTGAAACAAATACCATAATTAGAGACCAGCTGGCACAGCAAAATAACATTCTGTGCCAAACTGGGCCTTCTTTTCCAGCTGTGACTCACCCAAAGCCTGAACATGGCCGTTTACGACCTACACATGTTGCCATTACACAGCTTTGCACAGATATTTTACTTGGCTTGGTTCTGAGTGATCCTGGAAGGCATACCAACAGTTTTTAATCAGCCAAGAGAGGAATGGAGAGTGTAACTTCGTTTAGGTAGCTTTCTTGGTCTTGTGAACTTCCTTTATTCTCACAAAGCCTCTTGGGGGCAGACAAAGTTGAAAGGTATTAGTTTAATTGAAAAGACCATTGTCACTGTCCGAACCCTTGAAGAATTCAGGGTTGCCTTTCTTTAATAATCATTTATTTCATTTATTTTAGAGTAATTTCACCCCTCCTTTCTCCTTGGAAAAGGACCCAAGGCGGCTTACAGTAATGAGGGACAATATACAGTCCAATATACTTAAGACATATTCAAGTAACTGAGAGCAGGGAATTGAGGGAGATCTTACCTACAGCATTAAAATACAACATTTCATTAAAGCTACCAGAGGACCAATCAGTTAAAAAGAGAGTGAAACATTCCTTGAAAAGTCATGAATGAGGGAAACTAACAATTGAAAACATAGTGTCAATGCAGTCACAAAATATATAACCAAACTTTGGCCCTCCTGTGCTATCAAGTCAATTCTGCCGTTATGGCAACTTTTCCCAAGTTTTTAAGGAGTCGAGAGTACTCTTGAAGTGGCTTGCTCTTCCCTTCATCTGGGGCTGCCCTGGACATTTTCTCCCACAAATGATGATACTGCTTTTAAGAAAACGCAGCAATAATGGTCAGAATGGGAACCTGTCCTGTTCATCAGGCTAAATCAAATTCTATTTCCAGCTCAAGTAGACCTTACTCAATGGCATTTATATTAATATTGACGAACAAGTTCCATCTATCTCAGTGGGCCTTCTCTACCAGAATTGCAAATTAGATTCCATCCATTGTGTTGAGGTGGATTTTTCACGTCCACGAGGCTCAGAGTCAAAAGACATTTCCATGCAAAAGTTCTTTTTCTGCCCGAGAATCTTAAATGAGATCTATTCTTCTTCTCTCCCCATCCAGGTTCTTGGCATGAATCATGGCTGAGGCAGCTTTCTAAAAGAGTCCTTGGAGTCCGGCTTTTAAGGCTCCAGGAAACTGCACACGGCACAGCTCCTCAGCCCTGAGAGAGAAAGAACCTTGCCATGGAAAGGGAGGAGGGCAGGGGGTAAGAGCATTACTTCTCAGATGCAAGGGGACATATGTGAAGTAGGTAAAGCAGCCATCTCCCTTGGACCCAGAGGACAGGAAGACAAGGAGCCTTTTCACACGACCCCTAAGATCCACTGGCCACTTAAATTCGGACCAGAGATCTTAGGGGTTTGTCACTGTTCCTGCGTTCCCACCCCCTCCGCACTCCTGGCTGCTGGCTGCGTGAGGGGAGGGAGAAAAAAAGGAAGAAAAGAATGCCGCTCACCTCCGTTCTGCTGTCCCGGCACTGCATTCAGCTCTCTTAAAGGGGCGGGGGGCAAAAAAAGAACAATCAGAAGCAAGGAGAGCCCGGCAGTCACTATGTTATATCCGCATCAGGAATTTTCACCTCCGGAGAGCAGGTACCTGAAAAGTGCGCTGGGATGCGCTTAGGTGGGCATGGCTGCACTTAATTATCTGTAAACTCCGGAGCTGGTGGGGAAACAATTTTAAGCTCCGGAGCTGGGAGCCATTTGCGGCAGAGTTTAGGGGTCGTGTACAAATAACAAAGGGCAACCAAGAAGATCAAGGACTGGCCAATGAAGCCCTATGAAGCTGAGAATGCTGGGGTAGGGTTTGGATGGAAAAGAGGAGAACTGAGATGGTAGGACAGACGCCTTCAAGCTTCCAGAGAGGAGTAGCATCCGGAGGATGATGAAGCAACCTTATTTTCTGTGGTTCCCAAGGGGAATACCTGAACTATGCAGGTCCAAATCACAGGAAAGGAGATTCAAACCGAACAATTCAGCCATTGAACATGTTTACAGAAGAATAGTGGGCTCTCCTCACTGGAGATCCTTGAGCAAGAGACTAGATGGGCACCTATAGCTTCCTGTCCTTTCCAGGGGCTGAACTAGATTCCTTCCATCTCTACAGGGCTGTGATTTGTTTATTCTAACAGTTCCTTCAATATCGGTCAGGGAGTGCCTTCTTGCTACTAATGCACAGGAGAGCTTTTGAACTGTGACTTGCGGCCACAGATCAGGGACCCCCCATTGAGCCCCAGTTGCCTTGGGTGGGGGAAGCATTCCTGAGGCCTTTCCAATAGCTTTGCTGAAATGGTAAGCCATGTCCAGGGTTTGGCCAAGAGAAACAAATATCCCACAGAGGCTGAAAGAGCCACAGAGCTCCCTGAAACATATAGGTGTTTTTAAAAATAAATTGCAGATGTAAAGCATCAGAAAACAAGATTCAAGACCAACATCAAACTGACAAAGCAGGCAAGAAAACAGCAATGCTTTTTCAAGAGGCTAGCCAAGGAAACTCATAAGGAGTAACAGCCAAGCCAATGTAGAGTTGGGCCAAAGGGAATTCTTTAAACCATCCGCTTCCACATGGATGATATGCTGAACACGGGGATATCCAGAGGAATATTGAGAGGAAAGGTATCAACTTAAACAGCGGGAAGTGTTGTAAGTCACATGCAGGGCAGAGTCTTACAGGCAGAAGGTCCCAATTTCAACACTCAGTTGCATCTCCTGCTAAAAATGGATGAATTCCTGTTTAAACCTCTGAAGAACCATGATCAGCTGCCGGTCAGAGCAAGCAACACTAGACTGGATGGATGCCAAGCAGTCCTTTCTTTCTTTCTTTCTTTCTTTCTTTCTTTCTTTCTTTCTTTCTTTCTTTCTTTCTTTCTTTCTTTCTTTCTTTCCATGTCTAATGATTCCAGTGTTGCAAGAACCCTGATTTCCCTCCATTGTGGATTATGGGTTACAGACCTGGATTCAGCCACTCGTCTTACAAATGCCACATACAATGATTGGGCAGGGCCACTGTCCCATAAAGATCTGTTTGACCTCTCACAGTTGCTCTGCAGGAAGGGGCTGCTCTCTCTCTCTCTCTCTCTCTCTCTCTGTGTGTGTGTGTGTTTGTGTGCGTTTGTGTGTGTGTGTGTGTGTTGGGAACGCGTGAGGACCACGACAGACAGGGAGAGTACTGTTGTCTCTAATATATCTCCAGGCACAAGATAGTTATGCAGAAACTCATTAGAGCATCTCCCTTTATTGTAAGGATTCCGATTAAGCTGAAAAACACCAACCGCTTCAGGCCAAACAAGCAAGTGTGTCATCGCGTATAGATCTTTCCTATGTAATTCTTGTAAATCATCTTCAGGAAGATGATTTTAAGTGGTCGAGTGTAATTAGGATAATTGCTGCTTTGCAGAAGCAGCAATAAGTTGTACCCAGTAGGGACAGAGAAGCGGGTGGGAAGGCAGACGGTGGCAATGAAAGCCATTACCTGAAGGTTCTTCTCCTGCGACAGACACTCAACAAGCGGGGGGGGGGTTGCCCCTATTATTCTGCTTGGGCCAGCCCCAACCTTTAATAGGGGGTCCAGTTATTCTGGGCACGATCATTTCAGAAGGACAGAAAGGTGTCCCCAAGAGAGCTGGAAAGGGAGTTCAGAGGTCACGGGCCAAGAAAAAAAGCAGAAGCAACTGAGGAGGATTTAGCCTTTGTGTTGAGAAGGGAGGTAATGTGTCTCCTCTTGCTTCAGAACAGCCTTCCTCACCCTGGGGCCTTCGGGCGGGGCTGTGCCATCTTCTCCAACCCCTCCAACTCCACAGTTCTGCAATTAATTAATGCTCAACAGATTTGTCCATCCCACCCACCCAAGAAAACCAAACGTCTGGATCAGTAGTCACCAGCAATCTTCCTTGCAGCCAACGCCATGCAAAAACATGGACGATACAGTATCAGCTGTTACCATCAGATGCCCTTTCTGCTCTGCCATCTATTTCCTTGGGCGTCTCACCCCCAAATCTTCTTCTTCTAATCCTCTTGTTCATTCATCATTTCAGAAACTGGTCCTGCTCTCCACTCCCCCCCGCAATGTTCCCTATTTCCCACGCAGTGCCTCTCCTTGGTGGGTGACCTCCCGTGAGCATGACTAAGGACTATATTACTGTAGGCGTCACACCAGCAGATAGCAGCCCATGGCTGCTGGCTTGGCCAAGGAGAAAAGCCTGGTTTCATCACCATACTCCGTGGTCTCCGAATACTGGCTGGCTCTAATTTTATGCTTATCTTTTACTCCTAATCATTACAACCTGAGGAGATGGGTTACCTGCCTTCACTAATCTCTGCTAAATAGGGAACTAATGGGAGAGGGTCTTTGATCCGTTCCAGCATCACTGTCTGTCCCTCACACACCCCCAGCCCCGAGCATATCTGTACATAATAGGAGAGCATCAGACGACCGCTAACATATTTCATTTTGTGCATCACTGCTTATCTTAAATAATGTGTTAGGGGGAAAATATTATTATTATCATCATTATTATTCACAGACGGAAGGGGGAGGTTTCCATGAGGTCTGTGCATCTCAGGAGGGCAAAATCCCTAATTATCTTTGATTTACCACAGTCTCACTAAATATCCCTTTGCCTACCCTCCTCTCCTCAGATTAACCCTTATCTCCCTAGATGGAGCTTTAATCCTTTCTCCACAACAAGCCCCCCCCCTTCTCCCAATCTGGAACAGGCACAACTGTTGTTATTCGCCGTGCTGCTCATCAGCTTCCGTCTTTACGCAGAAGTTAAATATCCCAGAGCAATCCAGAAATTAGCCAGCATGAAAGCCTGGCTGGGCATCATTTGCTCTTTAATGTGGGTAAATGCGAACTTCAAAAGAGATTTATCCCCCACCCCCACTTTTGGCTTATATGTCAACAGCGGCCAGCAGGAAGCAAGTCCCTGCTTCTGTTGACGTAGATTATCATAGGATCCCGCAAAGAGGATGCCCACCACCACCACCACCACCACTACCCTTCCATTTTTTCCATAATGGACACTGCCCTTGAGGGTCCTTTAAATGGACACCAATGACCAGAGGGTGCTTCCTTAAATAAGTACTGCCAGCTGTCGGCTACTGTGAGCTGGAAGGCACACCCCTTGTGGGGGAGAGACTGGGGGTGGTGTGTGTGGGCAACCATGGGAGAGCAGTGGCTTGTGACAGAGGCCAAACCTCACTAAATGCTGCCAGGCAGGAGGAAGAGGAGTTGAGGCCACGGAGTGGTCCAGCAAGAGAGTGCTTGATTTTGGAGGCGCCCAAAGGCTGCTCTGCAGAACTGCACCCTTGCCCCTTTAGAGCAGGCTGAAGCCCAAGGACCTTCTGTCCCTCTAGAGTCCCGAGAAAGAGCCAAAGCCAAGGTACCTTTGCACCTTTACTGCCGAGGCAGCAGGTACGAGTCCCTGCACAACACAGCACAATGAGAGATGCAAACTCCTCCCCATGCAAGGGAATTCCTCTGAAATGAACTCCGAGATAAAGTGTGTCACCAAAGGGGGGGGAGGTGCAATCCCCTCTTTCCAACACCAGGGACATTTCCTAGACCTGTTACACTCTCTGCCGTCAAGTCGGAACTGATGGACAGCCCTAACAGGGCTTCCACAGTAGTGGAGTATTTCAGGGTTGTTGTTGTTTACCAGTCCCACCACCCCATTCCGTGAGTTTCCATGGCCAAGCAAGGATTTAAACTCAGGTCTCCTGGGTCCTATCTGTTATATCACATTGGGAATCTACTCCCCAGATTTTGGGAAAACCTGGAAAAAATGGACTTGTCCAAGGAGTCCAGGCCAAGTACGTGATTGGCATGCAACCTTTGCCCTTCCTTGCAACCCTCTTGGCTTAAGTGCAGTGTGAGGAGGGGGCAGTTGATGATGTGGCATGGATGGTTTGGAAGCAGGTCTTTGAAAGAGAAGGGAAGAAAATGTTCCCCAGGAGGTTTCAAAATCACACCTGCTCATCTTTTATGAGGATATCTGCTACACAATTTACTCCTTCTTTAAACAAAAGGGATGCACCTCCTGCCAGTGTCTTGATGGAAACAGGGCCACTGACATCCACGATGCCTTCCTTAAAGGAACACGTTTACTGAAATATTGTGTGCCGCTTGGCAGCTCTTACGCAGTTGAAACTATAAATCCTGTTTTCAATTATCATCTCCTCCCCATTTATTTTGTTACTGTTACAGGTGGGGTGGGGTGGGGGGAGGAAATCAATGCACACTTGCCTAATGGGTTGTTAGGGACCAGGCGGCCAACTTTGCTGTGGTCAAGACTGGGCCAAAAACAAACAAACAAAAATGGAGCATCCTATCTAGGATTCCAGGCTCCCTGCCATAGAAAAAACAAATCAATTCAAAAACCCACGATTAAAGTGCTCCTCTTGTCCTTTTTAAAAAAAATCTATGTTGTTATCCTGCCATGAGTTTCCATGGAGATTTGAATCTTGGATCTTGGATTCTAATCTCAGGTACCATCCACAGTACCACATTCCCTCTCTTTATATCTCTGACTGCCTAGATCTGTAACCCAGGGTGGACCATCTTTTACTTCATATTACTGTGCCAGGCATCACACCAACCCTGATGAAAAGAGCAACTGGCCTGCCTTTCCGACAGCTATTTCCTATTTGGCCAGGATATTTACTGATTACAAAAACTTATCGAAAGAAAAGGAAAGACAGTTCCAATTAAACGGGGATCAATAACTGATTTTGCAATGGGTTTTCCATGGTGAAAAATGCCCGTAAGGATAATAAAACTGATATTTTCAAAATGCCGATAAAAAGTAGAAGGAAAAGTAATGCATTAATTTATCCTCGTCCTCTTTGGATGAGACTTCTAACCAGCCATAATTATGCACCTGGATCTCTCTCACAAGGATGTGGCAGAGGAAAACGGATAATTTCCCATGTATGGTTTCCTGAGCATCTTCGATTAAGGGAAGATAGAACATGATGTGGAGCCATAACTGGGCATGAACCTGTGCTGCTGTCTCTTTCCCCCACTTCTTGTTTATTTATTTATTTAAAATATTTTCGCCCTGCTTTTCTCTCCTTGGAAAAGACTCAAGCTGGCTTTTTGGATTTATGGATTTGTTGGTCCTTCCAAAGAGATGTAGAAGCTACCATTGGCACTAAAGGTTATTCCTGATCTTCTGAGGCAGACACTAAACGCAAACACCCAACATTTTCTTGGTGAGGTCTTTGCATACGGCACAGTAAAATGGCTCATGTGAAATCGAACTGTTTACTCATTCAGTCCATGGATCTCCAAGGTCTCCGCAGATTGAGACAATTCCCATTTATTCAGTCACCACACCTTTAAAACACGCACGCACGCACACAAACTCCAACAACCCAGAAATATTGAACTTGGGTCTTCATGGAAAAGTCATGTGCTGTCCTGAGGCTCAGGTCTCTTTAGATTTCAATCCTTGTGCAAGCCATGTTGAGGTCCTTGGGACCAGGAGCTAGAATATACTTTAAATATGTCAGTGTCAATTCACGCTGGGTCACAGACGAAAAAAGCAAGTGCAACCACACTTTGCTAACACCTCTGGATTTTAACAACACTGGTTAAAAAAAGAGAGTGGGAAACCTGCCAAAGTTTCTTTTAAGAAAGAAAGGAGGAAATTAAATACAAAATCAATCTGAACACAGCTATTTCATTTGTTTTCCTACCCGTACAGCTGCCAAGTAAGTTTAATAAGCCATTGTTTTATGAAGAATCATAAAAATAGTAAAGAAACGATTTTCATATCTCTGATATATACTAAACCAACATGTCGGTGCGGTAATTGACATTTACATGGCCTGAGTCGGCTTTGATGGGACAATAACTTCACACTCCATTTCCTTCTGCTCTCGCTCTCTCTTTTTTCCAAGATAGTTACTTCTAATTATAATTAGAGGCTTATGCAAATTTATGGATTTTGCTAAGATGTTTTTGCCATTTTCATTACAGGAAATTTTGAAAAGGAAAAGAAAAGACCTCCCGAGAGATCACAGAGTACAGGCATAAATGAGACTGGGTACATGTGCCGAACGATCTCTCTATGCATTCGGAATTCCTGATCCACTTTGCACATCCCCCAACATTTAGTTTAAGAGCCTTCTTGTCTCTTATTCATGTCCTGCAGAAACGTGACCTGCTCTGTCCTGCCTGGTAGTATTATTACAACCCACTGGTGAGGGTGACTCTCAGGCATCCATTTCCACTCATGCTCTCCATTTGGAGAGCCACTGTGGTACAGTGGATGGACTGTCAGATTGGGACTGGGTTCATATCCCAGCTAGGCCACAGATATTCACAGGGGGTATGGCAATGGTTTAAAACCCCTCCTTAATTATCTCACATGCTTTGAGAACCATAATAGGGTTGCCATATGTCAGATATGACCTCATGGCATGTGCCAATGACTTTTTGAATGACATTCATCAAGTATCTGATATACTCTGGATCCCTTTCTTGTGTATCAAATTTTAAACAACTGTGTTGGGAGGACTGAGTTTTCATTGTCAGTTTCCTGCTGCATTTGCATAAAAGCAGGTAGCCTTGAAGAGTCCTGCTGAGGTACAATGGTGGAGTCAAAGTTTAAGTCACACATCAATAAACACAAATCTAATAATGGTGTGCATGATCTAATGATACTATTTAATTCTGTTTACATCAACGAACAGAAAACTATCTAGATTAGAAACTTTACGGTGAACCCAGAAGTGTTTGTTTTGCATGACAGGGAAATATATGTTACACTGTGTTGCAGTTACAGAGCTGGACATAAGACAAAAAGTCCACGCACCCACATGCACAATGATTGGGACCCCTCATCTTGAATAATCAACTGATTGTCATCCTTTGACATCCAGTATCTAAATTCCATTCCTTCACAAACACAGTCTATCCCCAGAGCAATGAACCAAGCAAAGCAGCCTAGAAGATTAAGCACAAAGCTGTCATTACAGTAATTAAAACATCCAAGTTCTAAAACTTTCAAAATGCCCAGTGGTTTCTGTAACCCTGTTGTAAGCTGAGAAGAGAGGGCAATGTTTAATTTTGCCTGGTGTTACTAGCAGTTTTGCAAGGATCTATCACATGCAATCAATCAGATCAGCCAAATGAAGTGAGATTGCTTCAAAATTAAACATTGCCCTCTCTAAACCCAGCATCAGATGATGTTCCACGGACATGGGTGTTTCTAAACTATTCCCCCCGACAACAGTTGTGCGCCTTCTCTCCTCTGAAACTCTCCAACCTCTCCCTCTCCTAAAGCTGCTCATTTCGTGTTAGCTCCTGTGGGGGTGATTTCCATTTTAGGTTTCAAGCTACTGGCTGACGGGATCACTCCTTGCGAATCGCACCTACCCAAGACCAGGTGGAAATATTTCACAATCCTCCCTAGACTGCATCACACTTCTTGGCCTTCTTGCCCACATTTCTTGGATAAAGACTAATGATGTGAAGAAAATCCACAAATTGTATGGCTGGATTGTTTTGGGATAATGGGAGGACACCTCCTGAAGAAACTGCCAGCTCTCACTGCAAGACCAACACAACAATTTGTGTCTCTCTTCCCCCCCCCCCCTGTAATGTGTTCTATTTGGTTGAAACAAATTTTGCATTAAACTTGGGTGTCAGTGCAAAAGCAATGCCACCTCCTTGTGAATCGAAGTATAAACACACAGCAAGCACAACAGGGTAAACTCGCAAAGAGTGAAGCAACTTGTCTAATACTGCTGCTACCTTTGTTCTAGGGCAAGATTTAGTGCCTGTTTCCTTGATCTGAATGATGTGAAATGAAGTGTTCTCTGTACGTGGCTACAGGCTAATTGATCAGGAACTCAGTTCTATCGGGCAGGGATTGGTGAGGGAGTCATGAGGGACACGTGCAGAAGGAGCCTTAAGGGCTTTCTCCACACCTGCTTTATGGTGTGCACAAGTAAAATCCAGAAGTTTAATCCAAACTGAGAAACCATGGTTGCTAGTCCTAGTTTAAAATCATGGCTCGATCCAGCTACAAGTCATGATTTAAGACTGTGAGCACAAGCATGTGAAATAGTTGACATCTGTATTGGTGGAGAGTTCACTCCCAAACATGGATTCACACAATCTCCAAGAAATTAAAGGTATACAAGTGAGAGCCAGCTGTTTCAGTACCGAAGCTAACTCTTGCTGGGACACCCAGATACCACTGCAACTCAACACCATTTGGGCAGCTACACCACTGCCTTCTAAGGGCTGGCTCAGTGCCCATGTCTGTGATCAGCCTCCTTTCACTTGACATTCAATCAATGACTTAAATGTGGCTGATTTAGACACATGGAGTAATCATCCATCAATCAGTGCCATGGTGTTGTTGTTTTTCCTAATGCTCCTGAGTTAATGACGGTGTTGCCTACCTGTCATTTGGTTCCTTCAGTGGGAGGAGAAGGGGGGGGGAATTATACATATAATCACCCAGGAGCAGTAAATAATTCATGTCTACATTTAACCTCTCAACTGCCTGGAAAGCGTCCTCTCCAGCTGAAAATGGTTTCCAAAGTCTATATGAGAAATGATAGTTATCATTTATTTAACACACACTGCCACTGCCCGAGGAGGAAAAGTTTAAAAGTAACGTCAACAGACAAAGAATGGTATCCAGAGTCATCTGCTTATGCTCTTGCTTCTCCCCAAGGCAAAAGGTTGTGTGGTGGATTCATTCAGGGACGTTCTATTATTCAGTGAAGAAGCCGACAATCATAACGGCAATATGAAAGGAAGCTACTTCAAACAAGGTCTTTGAAATGTCATGAAATTAAACCCCTGGTTATTACTCAAGATTTGGGGGTTTCTCATTTAAAAGTACCCTGGAAGCAAAAAAAGAAGATTTTTTTAAAAAAAAATAAGTAAGAAATGGAGGGAGCAAATTTGATAAAGGAAATGATTGATGTAGCTGCCCGGAAAGAAAACATTTATTTATTTATTTATTTGCAATAGAGGGAAATAAATGGTGTCACAGCAAAAGCAACAGCCCTGTGACTAGAAAAACTTTTTTCCCCAAGGAGAGATTTTCACACTGGCTGTGTCCTAGCTTATCTTAAAACCAGGGCCAGACCCATGTGTATCTACAACGTTGACCTACAGAGGCCAGACTCCTGCCGCTTGTGCAGCTCCTCATAAGTGTGACTATGTAAATTACAATGGCAAAGTGAATCAACATAAGTGGGAGGCACCCCCCCCCATGACAGTGGCTTTGCACACACACAAATGCCATCTGTGTCCACTGTTCTTCTCCAACTGTTTCCACTCATTGGCCAAGTTGGCTGGGGGCTGGAGGTGTAGTCCAAGCGGCTAGATGGTCCTCTGAGCCGAGGAGCCAAGGTGCACAGCCTTCTGTTTACAGCAGCCCAGAGTGTTGTGACATGGGGTTTAGTGATTTCAGCAAGTGATTTCAGCTCTTTGACACAGCAGGCTGGAGACAGCTTCTAGTGTAACAGCTCTTTATTCAGGGAGAGAACAAGACTGGGGACTGGGGAGAGGGAGCTACATTTATAGGAGCCAGGACTGGCTAGGAAAAGATACATTTTGGAGGGAACAATTACAACCAATCACAAAGCTGCCTTTTGGCAGAGACCAATAGGATTGAGGATCCAAATGCAGCAACTTTAATAAACCAATAGGCCTGTTCCCTTTGGAACAGGAAGGCAGTTACTTCAACATAAGCAAGTACAGATAATAGGAATACAGATCAATACACAACACAGAGGAGCAGAGGAAGGGAGATGCAGCAAATCTGGATGAGTGCTCAATCCAAGCTTACTCCTGACAACCACCGTCTCCTCCCGCCCCCCACAGTGCCGCAAAATCATCTTTCATTCTGGGCATGCATTGTAATGGGAGCTATGATTCATAGGGAGAAAAAACTTGCACTTAATTTGCACCGGACTAATATGCAAAGTGCTGGATAAATGTTTTGATAATATTATACATCTTCTTTCCCCCCCTCTCCCTCATCCATTCAGGGGGAATCAGGCAAGAGAGGTAAAAAGAACTGCAGCCAGAGAAAGCCACAGCGTACAAAGTACAGGCAACCAGCTCAAACTTCTAGATTATTGGCTACATTACTGAAATAAATATGCTATACACCCTGAAGTACGGTATATACTGCAGAATATTAATGCACCGTAAGTGCAGAAAGATACAGAGCAGTCAGTCATTGAAATGTTACTTTAAAATGCTTAATTAATCAGATTGAATCTTCGGAGCTAGGGTTCAGCTATGCTACTGGCTAAGCGCAATCTCAAAATGAGCACGTGCCTTCACATGAATTCATTGGAAGAACATGGGAAAGAGCAAGAGACCATAATATTATTACAAGTATGGAAGGGTGTGCATTTTATATCTCAACAAGAAACACAAAACAAAAGACAATGTAACACCTTCAAGAAGATAATCTGATATATTTTAAGGTAAACTTTCCTGGAATATATCTGGAAAACATGTGGACACTCAGTAGTGGATTAAGTAGACCTTGACAGCTCATGTCATGGATGAGGGACTATGAATACCGAACATCCATGCGAACAGGCTACGTTGGCCAACACTGGTGTGAGTTGCAACATCTGGAAAACCTTCTAGCCTCATCATAAAAAGACCCATCTAAGAGCCAACATGGTGTCGCAGACGAACATGTCAGGTTGCTGCCCAAGTGTTAGCCCTGTTAAGTCTCCCCTTAGGAGAAGCCACCAAGGAGTCTTCACTTCAGGCAATCTAAAGATGAGCTGTGATGGACCCAGGCTCCTAATTCACATCTCATCTGAAGAAATGGGCAAAGACCACAAAAGCCAAACTTGGACTAATTTGGTTGGGATTCCAGAAAGCAGGGCTCAGCTATGACTCATCTTCCTTCTTCAACAGCAAATGAAGGGGATTGGATGAGAGCCAGACCACAAACAAGGAGACATAAGAAGAATGCAAACAGCCGCAAAATAATATCAGATAATCCTACTGCAAATAATCTACTGCCTATAGCCTGAAGGCCCCCAAAACAAAACCTGGAAAGGGCTCTCCAATCACTTCCAGTGTTGCTCTGTTATCCAGTTCCCGATTTCTGAGACTGCCATGGCACTGGGTGGGCAATGGGCTGAAAATCTGACCTCTTGCTACCTTGACAGTTAGGATCCCTTGGTGTCCTTACTTACTGGCTGAGTTTCTGTACTCTATGCATCTCTAAATAAACAGGGACTCACTCGAAAAGCTCTCTTTCTAAGTAACAGGTTTTAAAACACCACTGACCTACTGAAAGAATCTGAAGACATAATGAAAGTCCAGATGATAAACATGTGTATGAACAGAAAGCCACTGCTGACATTTTGAGGTTACAAGTGAGAACAAAATGAATGCTATTTCTTACACTATAATTAGCCCAGAGCTGAAACTTCTCAGCTAGGTTAATTAACATCTGACACATTTCACTATTCAAATAAGTTGAACCTGCATGTAAAATCCTCTTTAATTCTTTACAAGCAGGAAAAGCTATGCCATCCACAAGAAGAAAAGGCAACTAGGTGACCCTACCCAACAAATCTTCATCACCTCTGACCAGTTCATTTCATTCCTTTATTGTAAGCTTGGCAGAAAACATTTATTTACAGAAAAGGGTAACATCCCAGAATACTTTTAAGAATACATAAGATTATGTATGAATTTTTTCTTAGTACTTGGGGGAATGGGGTGGGGACACCCACAAAAATGCCAAGTCAAATGTTAAGAAATGTTGCCAAAATTAGCAAAAACAAGCATGGCATATTAACCTACCTCTCGATTTCTGTCTCATTCAGTTCTGTTTTGGAAGCTACCCATACCAAACCACTCACTGTCAGACATGGAATATGCCACCCAGGGTCCATAGATTGGCCCCAAAGCAGCCATAACGGGAAACTTGACTGGCTTCTCCCACTACACCGATACACAATAAATAAATGCACATTTCTTCCAATTCGATCAGCAAGGCTTGACAAGAGTTTCTGCCCCATCTGTGTGACCCTCCTACCTTGCCACAGCCAAGAAGGCCAGTACACAAGGACCAGTGAAGGAGAGTAGCCAGTTTTGGTTTGGGATGGGTGAAACACAATCGTTCTTCAGGAAATCCTCGTAAGTGAGAAGACAAAGGCAGCCATTTTTTCTTTGTGAGGATGATGGAAGCCAGGACTGCCTGCCCCAACAATATATCATTACAAGCAGCAAGGTCACTTGTACTGCAGCACCTGCAAGCTTTGCCCCCAGACCTCCAGAAGCTTGGGGCTACAGCTCCCATAACTCAGCACCACACATCAAAACATCTGGCCAAAGTGTCCTCCTCACCTGATTGGAAAGATCAAGTAACAGGTGATGGAGAAGAGAGTCTCTAAAGAGCCCAAATGCCAGTCTGACCAGGCAGTGCAGGGGCAGGGGCAGAGACCACCTGATTTTGCCTGCTGCAGCTTCCTCGGTCTTTGTATGACATTTGGCTACAAAAGCATCTCTCCTTATTTATCTGGAAGTTGAGTCGCGACAATTGGACTTCTTTTCTTCAGAGACTGAAACGTTTCACTGCTCATCCAAACAGCTTCATCAGTCTGAGGAAAGCTAGTTTGGAGTCCTCCATTTTATTAAGGCTATTGTCCACCGAACAAGCCTACTCAGGCCATTGGCCATCTTATGAACCTATTTCAGACCAGGGTGATATGAGATCAACATGAACTATAAAAATGGAGGACTCACAACTAGCTTTCCTCAGACTGACGAAGCTGTTTGCACGAGCAGCTCAAGAAAAGAAGTCCAGTTGTCGTGACTCAACTTCCTGATAAACTCACCTGGATGACTGAGAACCTTCACAGACTCTTCTGATTTATTTATTTATTTATTTATTTTTCTGAGATGTACCAGGAGCTCAGCTCCTCAAAACCTATTTCTTTGCTTTTCTTTTGAAAAGAAAGAAAGAAAGAAAGAAAGAGAGAGAGAGAGAGAGAGAGAGAGAGAGAG
>JAHTLZ010000252.1:10613996-10643875 GCA_023846285.1 Phrynocephalus versicolor | reverse complement strand
TCCCCTGCTGCCACTGAAACTTGAAATGGCTTTCATGCCTGCAGCAACATGCAGGAGGGCTATTTTTAGCACTTTACTGCAATTGTCACGCTTCTATCAAAGTCTACAGTAAACACAAAAAAAGGTGCCTGGAGAAAGATCTTTTAGACACACGTGTGCGCACATCCACCACACAATTACATCTCTTAGTAGACATAAAGCACACCAGGTAATGTCTTTGTGGACAGATAATTCCTCGTTGCTGGTGGAGCTGTTCAACTCAGCATTGCCAATAATAAACCTCAGGCACATCTTAATCCATCTGATAGATGCTGTGCCTTGCATCCCGTTAGTCAGAGGCACATTTTTGACTTAAGATAAATGCTAATGCCTAGCTGCTGCACTGATGTCTAACTATCCCTTTCAAGATGACCATTATTTCATCTTTTATAAGCCCATGCATGCGTCAACCCCTAAATTGTTCTTAAAAGTGAAATCCCAGGGATGCGCATCAGCGGCCGAGAAAGTGCGTGAGAATTAAACTTCAGAGATAATCCTCTCACAAAGGAGTGCAGCTTAATTTTTTTTAAAAGAAAATGTTGGCGGAAGAAATAAGCAACCTGGAAAGAAATGGCAAGTGATTTATAGCACGGGGTTACATTTCCTTGATTCTCTGAGAAATGGTGTGCCGTCGGAAGGCGAGGGAAGGAGCAAGCCAGTGTTGCCATTCGTCTCAACATAAGGCTGGTGCAGTTGAACCAGACTCTGGGTGCCTTTTTTGATCTATCAGTTTTTAATCTATCTTGACTAGCAAGCAGATTAGCTCCGGGGCACCACCAGGCGTAGACGCCGATAGCCATATATTTAGGCTTGACACTTGTTAACAACTCCAATGGGCTTTCAGTTTTGACAATGCTGGGAGGTGACTGAGAAAAACAGCAAGCTCCAACACTTGAGGGAGCCGTGAAGCTATGTGCCAACCAGCATAATTTAGGCAGAAGGTTGTAACAAAAGACAGACGCAGGGCCGTGACAACTGCCAAGGCGAAGTTATCACCAGTTGTGTTTCAAGTTGGCATGGTACGGGGGAGGGGGAGGGGTGCAATCAAAAACCAGCAGCTTATAAACAAAGCAAAATCCTTTTCACTGACTACATGGGGTTAGCCAAATGTCAAGTTGAGAGCTATACATAGCAGTTATTGAGAGGTCTCCAAGACAAAAGACACATGGTCAACCTATGTTGAGGGAAGTAGTCCAACATGGTTTAAGGTTTGAGTAGCCCTAAAAGTAGCATCGCACTCGAAAACCTCTGCAGTGGAAGCTGTCTGAACTCTCGACCAGTGCCTGGACGCGGTCCTGACATGGACCAGGGTGAACAGGCTCAGGCTCAACCCTGAGAAGACTGAGGTGATGTTCTTTGGGAGCTATCCATCTGGATATGGAGGCCCTCTCCCAAGCTTGGATGGGGTTTCCCTCCGGCTGGCGGATAGGGCTCGGAACTTGGGTGTGGTTCTAGACCCGGCACTCACTCTGGAAGCCCAGGTGGCTGCCGTGTCCAGATCTGCCTTTTACCACCTTCGTCAAATTGCCCAGATCTGCCCATATGTAGATGGCGACTCCCTGAGAACTGTGGTGCAAGCGCTGGTGATCTCACGGTTGGACTACTGCAACGCTCTCTACATGGGGTTGCCCTTGACTCTCCTCCGACGTTTGCAGTGGGTACAGAACGCGGCGGCCAGACTGCTGGTGGGTGTGCGTCGTTATGACCACATCACCCTGGTTCTGGCTCGCCTGCACTGGTTACCCGTTGCATCCCGGATCAGATTCAAGGTCCTGGTTTTAGTTTATAAAACCCTCCATGGCCTGGGCCCGGACTACCTGTCAGAGCGTATCGTCCAGCGATCAACCTCGGCCCGTCCAGTCCGGCAGTCGCGAGCGCACTCACTCTGGGTCGCCACCCCAAAGGAGGCCCGAAAGTCCATCACTCGTAATCGGGCCTTTCGGTGGCCGCCCCTTCCCTTTGGAACAGTTCACCATCTGATGTGCGCTCTGCAGAGTCCCTGTTAGCCTTCCGCCGAGCGTTAAAAACCTTTCTCTTTAGTGAGGCTTATGGCGGTGCAACTTAATGGCTTTTTTTCCCCTGCCATCTACACGTCTGTTAACAATTACTGCTGCTGAGCTGCGACTATTACTCAAGATGCCAAGATGCCCCAGTTGTTTTAAATGCGGTTTTTATTGTTGTTATTTATTATTGTATTGTTGTTCACTTTGTTTGTTTTACATTGTATTGCTCGCTGACTCGTTCAGCTATTTGGAAGCTGCCCAGAGTTCCGCCTTGGAAGATGGGCGGGATAAAAATCCAATAAATAAATAAATAAAAATAAATAAATAAAACCTCACACTGGTCCATTTTGGTCTCATAGAGGAGCAAAGCCATCTTCTGGTTGGTTTGTTGATGGCTATTTTTGATGAGATGAGATCTCTGTTCCCTTAAGGATGGAAAGCTCTTCAATGATCCAGTACTTCACTGGGCTGTGTTCTGTTCTTGTCCCCTGATTTCAGTCTTCCTCTCAGCTCAGCCCACATTTCTAGCTGCAGATGAATCCCACCTTCCACCTTTGGAGCTGTAATATATATGAGACTGTCTGCTTTTTAGATGGTCACGTTAAGCCAAGCTTGAGAGGCGAATGACTGAATGCAAACCAGAGGTGCTCCATCACGGCTCAACAAGGACAGCATAAACTTCCCAACCAAACAATGGGAGGGCATCCCCGCTGCTTTGCCTCGGGCAGAGACTCTCAAAGAGTGGCACATGGTGAGAAGGCATGTGGTTTAACTTGATAAAGGCCAAGAAAAGTTGGGGAAGCAGGGTATATCTCTGCTTCCATCGCAGTCCCCTAAACCATCAAGAGATTCATCAGATGCATCCATCAAGAACCTGGCTGCGTTTCAGCATGTTCTGAAGCTTGTTCCAAACGATTTGCTAAATTTTACAAGAGACAATTGCAGACAGGACTCCGAGCACCATGATTCCCATTTATGCGCTCCAAACTCTTCAATAGAAAGCCTACATCCAATCGAAGTCTATACCAGTGTTAATCTCTTACAATAGCACAGTGTGGAATGGATTTACATACAGTATTGACTGAACTATAATAAGATTTGCTGAAATTATGGACAAAATATTGAATTGTGCATGCGGTAGCAATCCACAGTGATTAAAAAATGCACGTGTTTGCAGACAGATATGTGCTGTGATAAACATTTACCTAACATTTCAAGCTGAGCACTGAAAAATCCAATACACACAAACCATTAAAAAAACCTTGTATGGTTTTGTTCAGGTCAGGAAACAACAGAAAGTAATAATTTTTGCAGAGACATATACAACGTTATGAACCGAAGGGCTAAAAACAAGAAGTGAAATCATTCCAGACTGCGGACTTTTTATTAGGTATTTTTCATTTTGCAAAGGACATAAGAACTTCCATCTGATGTTACAAAGCCCTATTTAAAAAAAAGAGAAAAGAATAAAGGAAAAGGGCTGTCTCCTGAATATGCTATTTCTCCTTGTTATCCTCTTCAAAAAGAGCAGCCTTCATCTTTTGTGAATCCTACCATTAGTGAGAAATGGTGGTAAGAGGGAATTAGTAGCACTGCCAACAGGCAGGCAGGGTGGTAGAACGGACAGACATGATGGGGAAAAAACCCTTTCGGCCCCAGAGTGGCTGTAAATTTCAGGAAGCCCCCGTTGCCTTGGGAGATGGGGAAATGGTAGCAGAGGAAGGGGACTCCTAAGGCTTTCAGGAGCTTTTATAGAAAAGGACAAGCTAAAGTCATCTTCAAACAGTATAGAGAACTAAGCACCAAACATGTAACTTAAGGTCACTGCTAAAGTTTCACCAGAGGTGGGTCAGAGTAAATGAGTAACAGTCATCTTTCATTGGTGGAATGACCACTTTGAGGGTGGTGAATTCCTCGACTGATATGTCATGTTACCAGTAGAGAAACAATTTTTTTGTTTCGTTTTTCATTTTTTTGTTCCACTTCCTAACGAAATGAAAAACGAAGTGCCCTTACAAAAATGAAACAAAGCGAAATGGAAATTTCAAAATAAATAATAAAAAAAACTGCCGATCAGCTTGGGCGCGGGAAGAAAACACACACAAAAAAGCCACCAACCACCAACCAGCATCCCCGCATGCCAGCTGGTCGGTGGGAGAAAAAAACATGCCCACTGGCCTCTCTGCATTCCAGCTGGTCAGCGGGAGGGGGGGAAACGCCAAATGGCCTCCCTGTGCGCCAGCTGGTCAGTGGGAGAAAAAAATAACAAAAAACTGCCAATTGGCTGGCCCGGCTCCAACAGTGTAAAAAAATGAAAGGTGAAACAAAACGAAATACGAAACAATTTTTTTAAAAAAATATTCATTTCGTAATAAACGAAATGAAACGGGGAAAGAAACGAAAAATGAAATAAAACGTTTTGTGCCCATCTCTAATTACCAGGCCTTATGTTGGGAGACTCACATAACTTTCCTGGCTCACATTTCAACCCCACATTTTTTGGATGCACCAGTTCCTTTTGCTTTGCTCAAATTCCAACCCCAGGTCACCTCCCCTGCCAAATTTGTGAACAGATTTGCGGATCCCAGCACAGCTCACTTTCAGACACTGCACTCCCCCCCCCCCCCGAATCTTGCAGTGCAGTTCTCTGCTGGAAAACTGTTGTTAAACAATTCCTCCATTTGGGGAGACATAGAAACCAAGCAATCTTCTAGGTGAAGGTGGGCCTGAAATGTGCCACAGAGTTCAATATAAACTGTCTCATGTGAACTTTGTGTGTGTGTGGGGGGAGGCTAACACACACACACACACACACACAGAGAGAGAGAGAGAGAGAGAGAGAGAGAGAGAGAGAGAGAGAGAGAGAGAGAGAGAGCAGGTGGATGGCCTTAGGGTGAGGGACGGCGCTCAATTCACGCTGCCAGACTGGCCAGGCCACCAACAGAAGGTTCTATTTTCCTTTGTCTCACCGCCCCGCCCCCCCCGCGTGCATGTGTCTCGGAAGAGAAGATGCCTTTGATAAATTGGTAGAACAGGAAGTGATCAGGAAAATAACGCCAAAGACAGCGTTTGGGTCTTTTGTCTTTCGTGCTCGCACTGAACTGCAGTGACACCTCCTGGTAAGACATAGGGACATGTGCACAGGCTTTGTGTGGGTGGGTGTCCATCATCTATTATCTTCTGAACTTGATCGGCATTTTCCTTTATCCCGGAGCCTAGCCAACTTCATACCCGTAAAGCAAAGTGGACTTGCTACAAAAAAATGGGGAGAAGCAGTCTCTTTCACAACTACTGCGCCTCCCCGGAGCAGGAAGCAAACTTGTGTACATGAAACGTGTCAAGAATGATACAAGCCAGCCCAGCTACCATGCATGCGTTTCTGCACTCAAAATGCTAAGATGCATGTGTTGGGCTGCCACTAGGATGCTTATCTTTTTATACAAAGGCTTTTTGGGATTAATAACCAAAGGGGTCAGAATACAAAGAATCTGCAAAGCACTCCATAGCCAAAGACGCTTTTCAACGGGGAAAAAGAATTTATTAAAGTCACTTAGTGTTGGAATGAAATTTCATATCTAAATTCTTCAAGGCTGATCATGCCCTCCTAATAGGGTGGCCATAAGACCTGCTATAAGGACAGTCCTCTATTTGAGGGGTTGTGAAACAACACTCATTTTTCAGAAGGCGTCCTTCACCCAAAGGGCTGTACAGCCTAAATTCGGAATTCAACCTCAAGAACTGGGAAGGTGCCGTCATCTTTAGCAAGCAGCAGCTGGACAGCACTTCAAGTGAGCAGCACCTTTAATGCATTTAAAGGGCCGTCATGATTTCCAGTTTTGCATCCACACTTGCGCCTGCGTGCATAAAATATTCATTCTCCTTTTGTGTAAAGCAGGTCTTCCATTCTGTGGATGGGGAAGCTGGCTACCCAAACTCTAAACCCCTCACAAGGCAAACCAGCCATAAGTGGAGAGATGAAAATCAGAGGCTTTAAGAATTTCTAAGCCTTTGGCAATGTGTAGCCCAGTGATGGCGAACCTATGGCATGGGTGCCAAAGGTGGCATTCAGAGTTCTTTCTGTGGGCACCTGACATCGCCCCTTCATAGCTACCTGTATACAGATTAAATTACTGTATTGGCACTTTGCAAAATAATAATAATAAAAAAAAATAGTGGGTTTTGAATTCCAGTTTGGGCACTCAGTCTCTAAAAGGTTCGCCATCACTGGTGTAGCCCATTCCCACCCCCACCCCCAGCAATGAAAACATTTCTGTTTATCATGTGTGCAAGTATTTCCTTTTTCATACTCTCAGTATGGTTCAGTGTCATTTCTCTGCTGACTTTACTGCTGCCTGGACCTTCTTGGAACTGTCCATCCCTCTTATTTGCATCTCATAGGAAACTGGACGCCACAGAGCCTAACCAGGCTATATGCCCATATTACTTCAGAAAGTTTACACACACACACACACACACACACACACACACATACACACACACACACACACACACACACACACACACACACACACACACTTCTGTTTTGTTTTGAGTCTTGTGAAAAATGCCTTCTGCATCTGGTCAGTTTCCAAGCTTGGCTTGCAAATATTTGTAGTGGAAAAACAGCAGGGCATTCAGATTCTTACGCAGTTCTTTCAAACCTCTAATTGTACCAGTTACTATTTACTGCTTCTAAGAGTTATAATTGTTCTTCAAACCAATTAACATCCCCACCAAAATGGTCTCTTCAGTACTTCCCGGGTGCTAATGGACAAGGTCATGGTCTCAGGCACAGGCCAGCTGAAGTGCCCCATGGAGCAACTGAGATGGGCCTCAGACTTCTCATCAGTTAGCTGCAATTAGCTGCAACAAGGCATGCAAGCCTCATTGAAATGCCAGCCAGTGCATAACCTCCTAATTAGAATACCATGAAACCCAAACCTTCAGAGAAGAATAAGTGCTTAACTTGTCTTAGAATTTCATCCATCTGTGAAATGCACTTACTGCCATGATCGGTTCTCCCTCCCTTTCTGGAGGCCAATCTTTAATCAGTGAGATGAAATTAAATTGATTTAATAGACTACCTCCCCCAAAGCAAATCCCAGATTAACTAAATAACACATTTTCCTATTTTTTCAAAAAAAAAAAATCAAGAAGGATCAAACTTACAAGAAGTTAGGGATGGCCAAACATTTTGGTTCTCAGTTCCTCTACTGTCAAGTTAATTCACCTTAGTGACATGCATTTTTGCATAACATAAAATTGTTGTAAAGAGTTTTCCTGTCACGTAAGAGGAGGCTGGCACATCTCCCACTCACATGAGTATTTCTCTTAAAATACGCCTTTTTAAGAAGTGCCTAACAAAAATCCTGAGAACTGGGAAAGGAGAAGAGGATTTAAGTCCACCCACTTATTTGGGCATGTTCTTATCCCAATGTCAAGTGAATGCAATTATCCCTCCACAAAAACCCAAAATTCCAGTGTGGGCGCATCTTGGTGGAAACAGGGCCCTCTCCCATGTACATCGTATCACCTCTAGTAAAATGGACTTGCCTTTGATGATTATGCACAATCTAAAAATAAGAAGCATGCTTTCCTTCAAAACTAATTTTCACTCCTATGTTTTGTTTGCATGACTCATTAACAGATCAAGGAAGCATTAGTCCTTTAACTGTGTGTTGCATCGTTACAGTCGTGACCAACTCTTGGTGACTCCATGTCCATGGAGTTTTCTTGGCAGGAATACTGGAGTGGCTTGCCAGTTCCTACTCCAGGCACCTACAGCACCTGGTATTCCCTGTTGGTCTCCCGTCCAAGTACTAACCAGGGCCGACCCTGCTTAGCTTCTGAAATCAGGTCAGGCGAGATTGGATGTGCTTAGGGCATCTAGGCAGCTAGTCCTTTAACTAAATAAGTTTTAATCACGATGGCAGCCCTCTTTGTTACACAGAGAAAAAGGCTGCCCTGCTGGAGTGCCTGCAGACTTTTCCCATCCACTCCTAGAAAGTGCAGGACCATATTTTTATTTTTATTTTTGGCTTCTTCTTTCCTCTTTATAGCAGTAATTATGACATTTTAGAACTACCCTGCGTGCCCTGCAAGGCTATCAAGAAAATTCATTTGACAGCCGCAGCCTTCCGGTGCGGAAGCGTCTGCCAGCGCATAAAAAAAGAGTGACAACATGTGTCTGTGGAGCTCCTGGTGGAGGCACATCTGTTGAGCGACACACTGCCGAACATTAAAACTCCACGCAAGAGGATCACGAGAGCAGCGCCACTTCACTCCAACAGCAAAAAGGGGATGCCAAAGGACCCAGGTTTCTCCTTCTGTTGCATGCAAAATTAAAGAGTCTAATTGGAAAGCAATTTTTGCAAGCTTTAAGCACAGACAACTTTTTTTTTTAAGGAGAAATGGCAATTTGGCAACAAATCACACCAACTAAAATTTCAGATGCAGCAGATAATGAGATGTGTGAAACAAGCTTGCGAAAGAGATGGGGAGGGGGTGGCAAACTGATTACAAACATTTAAAAAAACCCCGCAAAATGTTGCACTCTAAAATGTAGACATTTATGAGATATGAATGCATAAAATCCTGGCTCTGCCTCACCTCTGAGCTTTGAAGTGCACACCTGGACACCTTTTTCTCCATCCAGCCACACAAAGAAAACTTCCATTTACAAGCAAGCCAACGCCTGGCGCTTAAAGCTGACTGCACCTCTCCGCTGGTTCTTCTTTTGCCCCAGTCTCACCCAAGAACCCCTTCCCCCCCCCCCGAACACACAGCAGTTTCCCAGATGCAAGGACACATCTGCGGGGCACTCGGCAGCCTTTCAACTTCTGAAAGGGGCAGCCTTCCCGCCCACCAACCTCACAGGTTCATTTCTCAGCTCAGGGTACCCATTGCGTTGAGCTCCCCATGAGGACCTCCTTTTCTAAGTGGAGATGCGTGTCCTCATCCTGATATGTAGCAGGTCAAGGAAAAAGGTGTGTGTGTGGGGGGGGGAACGGCCCATTCTTTCTACCCAGAACAACCCTGGAGATGGACTCCTTGCAACAACAGCCTAAAACTGGGAGAGAGATGGTGGTGCCAACTTCTAGGGCTATGAGGATGTTTACCCCCATACCTGGCAAGAGCAAAATGGAGCACCAGGATCCTTTCCAGCTGGTTGCACACGTCCATGATGGCCAGATGTTAATCTTTCCATGAGTTTGTGGGCGGAAGACAGATTAATTTCCCTGGAGCTTTCTCACCAATTACTGCTAAAACATGCAGCTGGTGAGAGTGGCAGGATGGGACGCAGCCACAGAATGCCTGCCAAGGTTTTGGTGACAACAATGAGACTGGGAACAACTGTTCCTTTTCCTCCACCTGCCCCCCCCCCCAACCTCTCCAGGCAATAAAGAGAGATGTGAAGGTGAGAGAACAGAAGCACCCCTGGCCTGGCCAGGCCAAGGCACGCACACACCGCCTTTGTTCCAGTTGGCAGGAAAAAGACCGTAACTCAGTGGAAGAGGGCCTGAGTTGCACACACAAGCTCCGGGGTTCAACCTTTCACACCTCTCCTTTGAAAAGGGGGCAATAGGAAAGAGTCAAAGAATGATGGAGCTGGAAGGGAGCTCTGCTCCAGTGCCAAGAAATCCATTGCTAGAATGTCCCCAAGAGACGGCCACCTGACCTCTGCTTTGAAACAAGGACATCCCAAGGCATCCATTCTGTCAAACAGGCCTTGCCAACATGAGATTTTTCCTAAGGTTGAGTCAAAATCATCTTCCTTGTCACCTGAATCCACCTGCAAGCTTGCTTCACCTTCTGTGTCTCTGCCCTTCCCAGCTCTGAAGAAGGTGGACCCTGCCATTTCCCTCTGAACATTCCTCCTAACATCTGGCTTTGAAAACTCTGCCTGAAGCCATGGAAAGCCCCAGCCAGTCAGAGGAGGCTAGACGAGAGGCAGGTGTGCAACCCCCTCCCCAGATGTGACTGGACTGCAGTTTCCATCTGCCCCAGCCATGAAGTCTAACAACACTCCCACTTTGCTGCAAGCTACCTGAGCAGAACAGTCCCATGGATAAAAGCCTACCACAAGTCTTACTGTCTGCCTGGGTTACTCCCATAGATGGAGAAAGCTATCTCTTTCAATTACATTTCCCATCAGCCACAATGGCTTGGGTACTCTATCAGCTGGGGGTTCAAGCAAGTACTGGTTTCATCTCTGGTGTGCCCCAGGAGGAGGAGAGCTTGGCCAACGGCAGCTACAGAAGCTGCTCCTAACACTCACTGGAACCACAACCGGGAGCCACAGACACTTGTGGACATGAGTGCATTTTTGGAAATAACATAACTGGAAATGCATTTTGCCTTCATGGGAAAGTTCCTCCTCAAGTGCCCCATCGAGATACTTCATTATTTATTAGCTCAAGGGCCCTGCTGTCTCTTCTTAAGAAGGCCCTCTTAACTGTTAAAGCAACTTGGGAGCAGACTGGACGGCTCTTCAAAGGGAGGAGCGTCCCCTGCAAATAAAGACCCACAACCACCTTTCTAGAGACCACCTGCGTGGGGGCCCTTTTGAGGCTCCTGGAAGGAGGGCAAAACAATGTATTTGGGCCACAGAGCCCAGAACCCAGAGCAATGTCAGTGGACACACAGGCAGCCATGTCAGGGGCCCACCCTGGCCACAAAAAGTTAAGCTTTGCAGAACCAGTCATATGCACCATTCCAAAATGAAGCTCTGGCCAGTGGACCCAAGGATCACCTCCTGGATGGCTACCAGCTCACTTGGTTGCCCTTCCACTCCACATTTCCTCCATAAGATTCTGTATCTTTTTACCCCCAGTGAGTTGGATGTTATTCCATTTCATTCTTCAACACTTCTGCTGCTCGGCTTTAGGACAGGTCCCAGGGAACAATTTAATCTTTCTGTATACTTATTCAGAGGAGATGTTTTGAACAGACTGTTAAATTTTTTACAGCTACTTGCATGTTATGTTTTGTCATTGTTAATGGACTATCTTGAAATCTTGTTATATTATATAAACTTTCCTGATGCTGCTGGGAGCCTTTCCTGAGCACTGTTTAATATGAAAAGGAGATTCACAGATAAACAAAGGAGAATGGGAATGATTGCACATCTGCAAAAGTATAACACAGCTGGCTGAGCTCCTAGAAACCCTCTCCCTTCTGGTCAAATGGGGTGTGCAGCAACTCAGTATCAAAAACCGATCAAACTTCTCAACACCTGCATTCTGCATACAGCTCAGAATGACAAATAGCTATTAAAACCAACTTGAAAATAGAGTGCTACCTTGTATAAAGGAATTAATGCATTCCAAATGAAATTATGTTAAGCAAATTTTCCTTTATACACATTTCCCATAGGAATGCATTGAGAACAGAGTAATCCCATTTTTATGTTGTACGGATTCACCCCACAGGCGATTATGTTAAACAAATTTCCCCTATCTCCAGAATTTTTTATGTCATACAAATTTTATGTTATGCAAACTCTTTGTTATACAAGGGTCCACCGTACAGTAAAGTGAAAGGTGCAGAGTAAAAACACATGAGACAGAGGTGTTCCGCAAGAGGCAAGAATATGGTGTACAGCAAAACAGAGGTAACAAAACGTAGTACACCATTTAGCTGCAACACCAACAGCAAGGCAGTTGATGGCTAGAAGTTAGAACCAATGTAAATTGGCGGGCAGGGGCAACCCACCGAAATCACAGTTTCCTCTCCTGATTTCCATCCATCGATACCAAGGAGTCTAGATCGAGCATTTCTCTCATCCCAGGAGCTTGGTCAGGTTTGCCTAACAAGTTGGCAACCGTCCTGCAAAATGTGGGACTGGGTTGAGGCCACCCAGTGAGCTCCAAGGGGATTCTAAGCACACCATTACACACCAGCTCTGCCCCTCGGGGCATGTCCCCCTCTCTCTGACAGTCCTCAGATCTGGTGGAGGCGTGAAACCTCAGGGGAAAACCAAGAGAACTCCCAACCATCTTAAAATGGGAGCAATGTCCAGAGCTGCTGCTCCCTGATGCAAAACCGCTCCTTTCCACACCAGTGTTCTTGGAACTACTAGGCCAGTGTTGGCAAACCTATGGCACAGGTGCCAAAGGTGGCACTCAGAGACCTTTCTGTGGGCACCCGACATCGCCCCCTCACAGCCACCTGTATTCTGGTTAAATTGCTGTATTGGCACTTTGCAAACAATTAGTGGGTTTTGAATTCCAGTTTGGGCACTCGGCCTCTGAAAGGTTCGCCATCACTGTACTATGCCCATCGTTTCAATTTAGTATGAACACATGTGTCATCTGAAGCCTAACCTCACCTCTCCAAGATCTTCCTTTTGCATTTCTCTTGCACTGCTTCGGTTTCCCAACCATTAATTCCAAACATAACCCAAACACATCCCTCCATGATTATTTTTTCTTTTGCCAAAGTCATATCAATCTGGAGACCCACTCGATTTCTCTCTCTTAGCTATCAGCACAGACCATGGAGGGCTCTCTCCCCTTTCCCTGACTGTCCTCACTTCTGGCCAATTTGGGAGCGCCATCGTTATCTCCTTGGACCCAAAGAAAGAAAAAGTTGCATATACATAAGGAGGCATTTGCCGAGAGGCATCTTATGGCCAGCAAGGGATTGCTTCGTTCTGGGTACTTGTTTGCTAACACCCAAGTACAAAACACTCATAGATCTCGCTAAGTGGAAAAGGCGGAAGCACAGAATCACCTTCTCCTTTAAAATACTTGTGGAGATCCAACAAATCCTTTCTCACTCAGAAAAGTGAGGATGATGGCAAAGTTCTACCCAACCCAATTTCTACCTGGTCTATCTTGTTTCTTGAGGCAGGACCAACGTATCAGCTCTCCATCATTTGCCTGATGCGGCCTCCGAAAGGTTCTTCAGATTGATGGGAAGCGGGGGTTCTTCGTTGTCTGTGACCACGTGACACGACTCCCTTCCACACGGGACTCCAGACACGTGTCTTCAGCTGTATTGCTTAATCTGCGAGGGAGAAAGAGGGAGGGGGGAAGGTGGAGCTGAAAACCATGGAAAAATCCAAGGTGCCCGAAAAGGAGGTTGACTGAAAGAGAAAATGCCCGAAAACCAGTTGGCAAAACAGCAATGAAGCACCGAACAACCACATATCTAGAGACGAGTGAGGCTTTCCAATCTGTTTTGTTTTGTTTTTAAATTTAGGCCCTCACTAATATTCACAAATTTATTTCCACACAGGATGGGGAGAATGTGAGACTTCAAATACAGAACAGGAGAGAGGAAGAAAAACAGGCAGATTAATCCATACAGGCAGACACCCTGAGTTCTCATATCTCATAAACTGGATGCGGAGAGGGGAGAGAAAAAGTGTGATTTACAACATCTGAACGAGTGAGGAAGTGAAAGTGACAGGCACTATAATCCCGAAGCATATCCCTGAATGATTTATGCATGTGCCCTTCTCGTATGACACAATAATATTTCTGGGATTCTCACTTCCAAGACTGTTTGCCACTTGTGGGCATGTCTTAACTGACTTTTTTGCACAGCACTGCTTGAATTATGCAGAGAGCTCTGAAGGCCCATCAAGGCAATGGAACCAGGAGGTCCACTGTCCAGGCCAGCTGCCCCTAAGACCATGCTGGAGGGAGAGGCATAAAATGGCAAAGGTACACATTAAAAGGTCCTTCCTTCCACACTGGGGAATCTATACAACTTCAACAATCTATACACTATATCTAGGCCAAATCCTCTTGCTTGGCCTAGTAGGTTGCATTAGTGCTGGCCCTTTGATTCCAGAGAAATTCGACAGGCCGACTCCTCTATAAGGTCCATTGACCACATGGGCCTACAGCAGGGCTGTTCAACTTTGAACAGGCCAAGGTCTACTTTTTCCGGCCCAAAGTACCTGAGGGCTACTACACTAAAACCTCTGCTTACGAATTTTATCCGTTCCGAGCACATGCTCATAAGTAAAAAAAGTTGTAAATAGAGCAGCAGTTTCCCATAGGAATGCATTGAAAACCAATTAATCTGTTCTGGAGGGAACAGATTTCAGTGCGCCATGGCCCTTGAACTGCCCTTCTCAGCTGAGACAGGGAGAGGTGGAGAACATATCTCCTCACTTTTTTTATTGATGGCTGGCGGGCTACTTTTGAACCCTTCGCGGGCTACCAGTAGCCCGCGGTCTACCTGTTGGACAGGCCTGGCCTACAGTAACTGCAGTTTACTAAACTACAGTGAGCTGCAGTTAGAGCAGGCATGTCCAGACTTCAGCTCTCCTGATGTTTTGGACCACAACTCCCAGAATTCTAAGCTTAGATTGCCAATGACAAAGGACTATGGGAGTTGTAGTCCAAAACATCTGGAGGGCTGAAGTTTGGACATTCCTGAGTTAGAGGCAGACCATGTCAATCAATGGGACTTACAGAGGAGTTGACTCACAAAACCTCCACTAATTTGGTAGGCCTGCTGTAGGATGATTTACTATGCTATGAAACAGGATTTGAACATCTTTTCAATATTTTATACACTAGACTTTGGGATTGTCACCTGATCTCTTATTTACCACCGGGTATAGTAAGGTGATAAATCTATTACAGCAGCGCATATATGATATTGAACATCAAAAATAATCTGTCTGTCATGAATAAACTATGTCCTTGGTATGACTGTTCAGTTACAAGTCATCTAAAAACAATGGCAGAACTAGAGATGGGCACGAAGTGACGAAATTACTGTTACCATTATTCGTTATTAGTTCTGTTATGTAACAGAATGAAGAACGACAATTTGGACGGGTCAGGCTCGAACCGAACAGAACCAGGAAAATTTTCTTCGTTCTATTCGTTTCTATTAATGGCCGCACAATGACCTACCTGGAGCTGGCCTGGCCACGGAAGTCCTTCAGGGATGGCGGGATGGCAGCAAGACAGCGACCAGGAAGAGGGAAAAAAGCCTATGGCTGTGCTACAACTGTAGTGCAGCCATGTGGTCGGCAAGGCTGTTAAAAAAAACGGAAGTTTGAGTTCACTTCCAGGACAGCCCAGCTGTCATTGCCAAGGGGGAGGACTGTCAGAGCCCCGTTCTTGCCTCGCAAGCAGAGGCAGGACCAGGGCTCCCTCTCCAGCGATCTCCACCGTGGGTGCAAGACAGCCACCACAGCTGTCACCCCGGGCAGAGGAGATCGGCCTGAGGCTCGGCCGTGGTCTCACCTCCGCATGCGAAGGCAGGATCACAGCTCGATCTCCTCCACCCGCGGGTGACGGCCAGCACAGCTGTCACCCGGGGCGGAGGAGATAGGATCGGCTGTGGTCTCGCTTCTGCATGCAGAGGCAAGACCACGGCTCGATCTCCACCACCCCGGGTGGCGGCCGGGCAGCTGTCACCCGGGGCGGAGGAGATCGCCTGAGCCTCGTGGGGAAGCCGAGTCTCCCCTTCTCCCCTCTGTGTGCATGCAGAGGGGAGAAGGGGGGTCTGAAAAGGATTTTCCCCACCCGGGTCGTCATGACAGCACCCGACGCTGCCATGACTCACGTGGGGAAGATCCCTGCGAGTCCCCCCTTCACCCCTCCCGGAGCCAGGGCCCAGTAGCCGCTCAGTGCTAGCTTTGGGAGGGGAGAAGATTTAAAAAGCCCGCTCTCTCCTCCCACCTGATGAGGTGGGGGAAGAGCAAGCTTTTTAAATCCTCCCTCCAGCCCTTCCGGGCACCGCCAGTGCCGTCAATCCGGCCAGGAGAATGCTCCCATGGCTGCGGGATCGTTCTCCCCGCAGGCTTGCCACTGGCTCCAGTGGTGCCCGGCTCTGGGAGGGCTCCCCGCGGCTGTGGGACAGCTCTCTGAGGAGGCTTGCTGCCGGATCCAGCGACGCCTGGCCCAGGAGGGCTCCCAGCGGCTGCGGGAACGCTTTCCCACCGGGCGCCAAAAAACGACGCACGAAAAAATGGAATGGGCCCCTGGGGCTCAAAAAACGGTAACGAGCCGAAGCGGGCCCCAGGGCCCAAATAACGAGCACGAAACGCCATTTTGGCATTTCGTGCCCATCTCTGGGCACAACATCTAAATGGGCTAACAGTTCCAAAATACAGAAGGGCCTTCTCATGCGCCTGATTTAAGGCCATGCCTTCAGCACTACTTGAGGGCCGTTTTAAAGGAATCCCTCTACAAAATCACACGTGCCCATGTGGTGAAGGTGTTGAAAGGCTTGTGCATGTGCTACTGTTCTGTTCATTCTATAGAGAGGTTTGCCAAGAATTACTTCTCCCCATGTTAGTAAAGAAACCAGGACATTCATCTGAGTTCTACGTATCTTTACTCCTTGAAGGCTGAGACAAACAGGTGACACTACAAACAGCTAAATTTTTAGCAGCTGCAATTAAAATGAGGCCAAATATGATTTTAGAACAACAATCATTTATGGATTTACTTACCTAAATTTGGTATAGGTACATTGTAGAGATGGGCATGAAACAGAAATATAGTGTTTCATGTCAGTCTTCATTTCATTTCGTTAACAACGGATTTTTAAAAAGAATTTTCATCATGAAACGAAACGCTTTGTAAGGCTATAGATAATGGGGAATTTTCCTTACTTTTTTTTAAACAGAGAAACCAGTGCCCTAAATCAAAGGCCCTCAAACTGGTTCCAATCAATTTACTTTCAAGCAAAGAACCATATGTAAACAAGCTAGAAACACAATAGCTAGCTGCTGCATGAGGAGATCGGGGAGATAAACTCAACAGTTGATCTGGAGTATGGCAAGGGAAAAAAAGGAAATATTTAAACAATTAACCTCCACAATCCTACTTAAAAACAAAAGGAAAACAATCAGTTTAAATCAACTTGCAGACAAAGCCTGCTCCTGGCTAGTTTCAGGCAGATCAAGATCTGAAATAAGCTATCTCAACAGCTGAGTTGTGGGAAGAAAGGAATACAAATCAATCAGTTTAAAAATAAACCTCCTGTTCTCAGACGGCTGGATCAAGAGGTTAGGACAAATTGTTTCATTTCCAAAACAAAAAATAGTGTTTCATTTCAATTCTTGATGACACACTGTTTGCTGTTTCATTTCATAAGGTTTCATAAGCTTACGAAACAATGAAACAGCATGTCGTTTTTTGTAAGGTGCCCATCCCTAGTAATGTATATTGCACCTACAGTATATGCATATATTATCTCAGTTTTATTATGCCAATTTTATATCTATGTAAATGTTATCTTCTTTGGTAAGGCCATGGCTAATACAAATAAACAAATGATGATGATGATATTTTATAAACAGATGCATGCATGCACGCACACATGTACACATGTGTGCACCCATACACACACTGGTTCTGAATATCTTCAGCATACTTATTCAGGTTTCTCACTGTCCAACCCAGAAATATTCAAGGTAGACAGAATCTAAAGGCCTGAAAAATCCTCATTCTCAACTGTTTGTTTTCTCAAAAATTAAGTCACTGAGTTAAATCTAGGAAGTACAATCTCTGGACTTGATAGATCCACTTAAGGAAATGATCTGAATTCCTTCATTCATTCAGGGAAAGCCACTGTTCACACATGTCCGTGGGGCCAACAGCTGTCCCTTTAAACCAAAGCAGGAGTCTTCTTCTTCATCATCATCTTCATCTTCATCTTCATCTTCATCATCATCTTCTTCTTCTATATCCCTTCACTTTTCCTAAGAAAAAACACAATCCCCTTTTGGACACTCCCAAATGAGAAATAACGGGGACAACTGCGTAGATGGCCACATAATTGATGCTTCTCAAGAACTGGAAGCATGACCTGTAACACAATCAATTGGGCCATGGAAGAAAGAATTGGATGACCTTGTTATGGAGAATTGAGACCAATAAGAATATCACATTGAGGAACTGAAGAGATTGAGTGGGGAATCAATGAGAAAAAAAGAGTTATAGATTAACCAGATCCAAGAACATCAGCTCTGATGATGTAAGGGAGAATCTGAAGGCCCTGGGAGAGCCCAGTATGAAATGTACGGAATCCATAAAGGGCAATGAACACAGGGGTCACGGGGAGAGACAAGCTGAGATCACCTGGGAGGGGGGATGCAAATGTTACATAATATTCTCAATCACAATGATTGACATTGAAGGCAGGAAGTGAAGAAAGAAAGGGAAATGAGTCTGGCTGCTGTGCACGCATGTCCTAGGATCATCTTGGTTCACAGGATTCGTGGGGTTTCATAGAAATGAGACCTGTTGGATGAAGGCAATGTCACAAGAAATTAAGCCCATTGCACAAGGCAAGGAAATCATTTGAAGCCCCTCTAGATGTTCAGGAGCACAACTCTGGCTGCCTCCTCATGCAGATCATACGAAGATCCCTACATCCTTGGATGGTCCTTGCAAGGAAGGGCAAGGAATTGCAGAATGGCTCTCCTGGACAGCACTTTTGGGAGGGAGAAGTGGTACTCTTGAGAAGCAAATGGAGGCCATCCAAGATTCATTTGTGCAAAACAACGCAGCTCATGTTTTGATGCACACCATTAAATAAAATAAGGAAGGCTTCCTCTCTGTTGCAAGGACTTTCCAGAAGTGCTGAAGCCTTTGCTTATGTCTCCCAAAATGATCAGTTGGCCGTTCAGGCCTGCTCTGTATGTGTGCATGGATGCATTTGCTTTTCAATGGGAAAGGAAATTCATTTTGCAGAAACATGGTGCTTTCCCATCTCATTTTCTCACGCTGAGGCAAGGAATCTCACGGGACTTGAAAATGCCTCATCTTCACCTCCTTAGCTCTAGATCACATCACTTCGGGGAACCAACGTTTCACTGGCCATATTTTAATTTGCCATCTTTTCAAAACCATCAGCCTCTGGACGGAGGGAAATGAGCCTTGACTTTTCACACCCTCCTAGAGCCTTCAGTCCCTTGATCTAAATGATCAAGAAGTGTTACATTGAGGCGTGTGAAGCCAATGGGTCTACTCAAGCTGGTATCTCAATTTTCACTCTCAGAGTCACTCTCTGAACTACTTCAGACATCAAGAAACCCAATGCGGGTAGCTTGGGTGTGTTAACTTCTGAGACCCAGGGCAGGGAGATACCTTTTGCTTTGCCTTCATACATGTACAATTGCTGCCACCCTGCCGGGATCTTCAATTAGACAGGGCTGTACATTTAAGCCACAAGTGGAGAACATTTTGGCTTCCAAAAATATTTTCAGTTACAGCACCCATAATCCTTTAACATCCAATACAACAGCTGCTATGAATCTTCCTGGTGCAGGCATTCAAAGCGCCAGAAAGCCCAAGATCTGCCTGGTTTAAACAAACATACAGCTGTTGTTCTTTCAGAGGTACCTGCAAGTTTGGGAGGGGGAGGAAGACGCTCCACAGAAGGCAAAATAAAACATTAAACATATCTTCACCTTGTGCGTTGAAAGAGTTTTGCCATCTTTAGAATCTCTGGACCGACACAAGACCAACCACCTGGGTCCTATTTCTGTCTCCAAATGCCCTTGAAAATTAGCATCTGGCTCGATTTTACAAGGTCAAAAGAAACAGCCGTCACTCTCTCGTTCACTTAATCCCGACCTTCCTTTGTATGCTGCACGGCCTCTGCTCCTACCAGATTTAATCAGAGCGAGAGACCTCCTCTGCCCGGGCGAGTGAGCGAGCGCCGCGTTCTCATCCTGCTCAGCAGAAACCTTCTGAAAGTGAACTGCTAGTAAACAAGCACGAGGCTTTGCTCGCATTAAATTCTGTGCCTCTCTGACCTTTCTTTTCAAGCTGCTAACACCTTGGGGCAGGGTTCCTTCCCTGCTCATCTTCAAAGGGCCATATCTATGAACAAGGAAAACGGAAGGCTACAGCTGACAGAACACCATTTCCAGCCCAGACCCATGCCTACAAAGTTTGCTCCTCCAATTCTTTTGCTGGGCTGCGTCCAGTTCAAGATACGGTTTAGGATCTACTCCTCTTTTAGATCCCTCAAAAGTCACCTTTTCCACCAAGCTCTGCCACTGCAGAGTTGGGCGATCTTTCTCTCTCCCAGCCACCAAAGGCAGAGGATTGGCAGCAATTTCTCACCAACAACATGTCACCTAAATGCACACCAGCTAATAAAGTAACATGATTTGTAGCGCCTTTGTTTATCCCCCCACTTCCCTTCACCTGTTGAATGTCCCGGGTTCCACTGCAGATTGTAAGGTGCTTGGGCAGAAGCCAACTCACTGGGTGCTGTGCATGGCAGTGACTGTGCAAAGCAAATGAATCTAGAGGGCAGACTCCTCTTCCTTCTTACTTGTGCACTGCTGGAGGGGCTGAGCCAGTGATGGCGAACCTTTTAGAGACCGAGTGCCCAAACTGCAGTTCAAAACCCACTAATTTGTTTGCAAAGTGCCAATACAGTAATTTAGCCTGTATACAGGTGGCTATGAAGGGGCGATGCCGGGTGCCCACAGAAAGGGCTCCGAGTGGCACCTTTGGCACCCGTGCCATAGGTTCACCATCACCGGGCTGAGCTGCCAAAGGGCTCGCACAATGGGAAGTTCACACCCCACTCTGCTAGGAGGAGCACTTTCATTTTAAATGGGATGAGCACCACTTGTGTTGTGGCAAGCCAGAGGGAGCACAAGGCAAGGTCCAGCCACTCCCAAGAGGATGCTTGCCCAAGAATCCATTACAAAACAATTGCTAAGAAGAAGAAAAATGTTGTGAGATAATATTCGTGGAGAGAGGGCAGAAACGGCTCTAGCAAACGGATGATGTCCAGAGCCAGAAAAGCTTGTCCAATGTCTTCTTTAGGCACAATGCTTGTGAAGTCCAGTGGCTGGAGCTTTAGACTCCAGCTAGAAAATCTACTTTGTCTGGATGCTCATTGGATGGGTCTGCCTATCTTACCTCGCAGAGCTGTTAGGAAGACATGGTGGAGAAGGGAGAAACCTTATGGTGCCTCTCTTCCCTGAATTCCCCGGGGGAAGTAAGGGATTAGAATTTAACAATAAAGCAATGAATTAATTCAACGCAACCCAAGACTCAACAGAGCATGGGGATCAATGCCTTCTTTGTAATCCCTGAAAACACCCTACATCACTTGACATGTCACAGGGAAACCGGGAATTCAGACCTGGCACATATCTGCACAGAACAAGCTTCCGCTGTGTGCTCCTATTTCAGTAAGTGTGCAAATTAATTGTATGAGACAGGGGCCCACTCTGCTAGTTACGACATCCAGGTAAGTGGCAGATTGTGCAAAGGCATAGTGATGTCTTTGCCATGAAACCCAGCCTTGCGTTCATCGTCGGGCAACTGCTTAAAGTCCCAAGATGAGTGTCTGAATGAAGGCCAACTTGCATCCTTTCTGAAATCCTTTACAGATGTTCAGTTTCCACTTGCCAATCTCCACACCCTGGCAAGATAAGCCATTCATTTCTTCAAACAGCAAAGCAAGTTCAGTGAACGTTTGTCAGAGGATCTTTTCCAGTTAAATGCACAAACTTGTGGCCACAATGGGGTGGCAATACAAAAGGCCCTTGCAAAGTGAGTGAGTGTCACTGGGCGCGCCAGAGCTCAGCTTCGCATAAACACACACACACACACACCAAAGTGTGCAAGATCTTCCTCCATGCTTGAATTGGCGAGGCAGTGTCACCCCAACACTTTTTTCTTAGGCCACAGATTGGGAGAGGAGGTTGGATGGTAGCATTTGTGATCCCTCATCACAATGTTGATGACAATGATCACATCGATCACAATGTTGCCTCAGAGCATTGGGAATTACAGCACAACTCCACCTGGAGGATCACATTGACCCAACCCTGGACCAGATGTGCACATGTCTGCAATCTGGAGAGAACAGCCCTGGCTCAACCTTGCAGACAAAATGTTTCCAAACACCCTGAAGTCCACCTCAAGGAATGGTACAAGAACACTCCCTTCTGCAGTACTTCTAAGGCGATGACAGATGGGAATAACACTTGTTTACTCTCCTCAGTTTTGGCTGCCTCAGTGCAACAAGAGCCCTACAAAAGGAATTTTCAAGCCTTGTAAGATTCCCTGCCTCTGGCATGACAACAAGGCATGGAGGACTGTTTTCCCTACCCAATTTCCTGAAATGTATTCAAAACAATTCTGCAAATGTTTACAAAACGAGCACAGAAAGGGTTTTTTTTTAAAAAAATACTCAAACAACCCACCTCATGCTTCAGATATTTTTCCTTAAGTGTATGAAACAAAGCAGGAGTATTCACTCTCCTAAAACTGTAGATGCCATGTCTTCAGTAACTAGCACAAGGGAATTAAAGCAGTATCTCTTCATTTCTGTTGCCCCCCCCCCAAAAAAAAACCCTAACCAAAGAACACAGGAAGCCTCATTTAGCATCAAACCAATTTCCCCCTCTTGGTGCATTTGGGCAGCTCTGATGGGCAGCAATAATTGGCTCTTGAGGATTCAAGCAGACTTCTTTCCCAGCCCTATCTGGTGATCCCTGGTGGTCTCCCATCCATGGCCTACCCAGGGCCGACCCTGCTTAGCTGTGAAAACCAGGGGGGGGGGTGGTAGTATGCAGGTGGAAAGTGGGCTGGATCCTTAGAGTCCAGCCACTCTTAGGGAAGGCACAATGGTGAACTGAGCTCCCAAATTCTGGACTGGCAAGCCCGAGACCTCGACCGCTGAGCTATCTAGCAATTGTATCACATACTGCAACACGTTGCTCTAAAAAGATGCAGGTTCCACACCGCCAACAGTTTCCAGCTGCCTACCGACCTCCCATGCAATCATAGCTATGCGTTCCTCACCAAAAGTCATGCCGTGTGTCCAGTGAGGCGTACTCCCAGACAATTGTTCAGAAGAGCCCATTCGGACAAAGTGTCAGGATCCCATTTTAAAACAATGTAAGAATGTGCGCCTACCCAAACACCCAAGTCCCCTTGAGTTCCCAAGAGCTTGCTCCAAGGCGTCCGGTTACTTGCCTGCAACCTCGGCTGCCATCCTGCATCTTCCGCCCTCCACCAACAACACAGGGCTTTGTCTAAATCAAGCATCAACCCACTTCACTGGGTGGTATCCGCCTTTTTGCATGAAAAGGCAAGCAGGGAACCCCCTCGCCATCTGATATTCCAGGGCATGGATGATTCCACAAGCCTCACCACATCATCTTGTTTTGTACAACCACAAACATATTTAGCAGAAGGCAAACCCCTCCACATGCTATGCAAACGTCCTCATGCCTCCTCACAGACAAGCATTACTGAATGACTTCACACCCACAGGGTGATCGCCTTGCCAGTTGCTTCCAATCTCTCTCTTTTTTCTCTCCCTTGAACAAAAATGTACACAAATAGGAAGGCCATTGTGATGCCTGCATATAAGGAAAGCAAGTGAAGGAAAAATAAATACTAGTGGTACACAGGCTAACAATAATAATAATCTCCCCCAGTTTCTACAATGTTTTGATTTTCATAGATGCATCCATGAAAAGGAAAAATGCACAGAATACAGATAACTGAATACACACACAAACAAAAAAACAAACAGAGAGAGAAAGAGAGAGAGAGAGAGACTTTGTATGAGAAATAAAGCTAGACCCAATGCATTTTCCATTTGCAATGAGAAATCTGGAATACAAGCAGCAGGCAGAGAGCCAAAAGGCCTGTCAGGCAGGTAGTCAAACTTATTTATGTTCCACTTTGCCTCCTAATCAAAATCTGCTTGAGAAAATCCATGTTGTTGTAGCATTTAAACAAGACCAATGCAGACACAAAAGAGATCAATAGGGAGCCTTCCAAAGCCTGTGGTTCAAAAACAGAAAGGCATCGCCAGAACTTTCCCTGTTCCGCTCTCAAAGGCAGAGGGCAAGGACAGGGAGAAGGGTGACCATCGCCAACGGTCACCCAAAGGGCAACAACACACGCCCACGTTAGGTGGGGCTGGAAACAGCTGCTACCAAAGCCGCCGCTGCAGCCGCTGAGGTGTTATATTAGATTATGTGTTTTCTCCTGATCACTAATGCCTCTGCAATACTGGTTTAATCAGGCGTCACAAAGCCGACCCCCCCCCCCCAAAACCCACCATACTCCCTTGGTATTTTTAAATGATATGTGCTGAAACAAACCAACCCAGCTGCCGCTTTGAAAACCATAACATGTTTCTTTTCCACACCAACTCTCTCCACTCCAACAACCACCTTTTAGAAGTTAAAGAGTCCCTTGCAGAGCATCCTGGAATTCGCCCTACCCCCGGGACGCAATTAGGACGGGGGAGGCACGATGTCCAGGGCTACGACACCCAACCCCTCCAGGCCGCCTTCGGGAGGCCCGCCGCAGAGCTGCGGAGGGAACGGCGGCTGCCGCGGCTCTCTCCGCGCGCTTCCAGGCGAAGACAGGCGCGCGGGGCGGCAACTCCTGCGGGAAGGAACTCACCGCGGGGGGAAAGCCGGGCGCCCCAGGAGGGGTTGGGCGCTGCCGAGGCGCCCCGTCAGGTGAAGCCGCCCGCGACTCGCTGGCCTTGCCCGCCGGAGCCTCTTGGGCTGGCGCTCGGGGCGGGCACTCGCACCGGGGCCCCGTGTTGGTGGGGGGGAGCGGAGACCACAAAGGGAGCGCAAGGAGGGCGGCGGCGCCGGCGGTCCATCGAGTCCGTCACACCCTGTTCGGAACGGCTGACAGTGGCCACGTGACGCGGCGGGCGGGGGAGAGGCCTCCCCCCTCCCGCATCGATCCTAGTCCTCGGAACCGAGAGCCGCTCTCCCCGGGGATGGGGCGCCTAAGGGGGTGGGGGGAGAGAGAGGAGAGGAGCAAGGCCTTTAACGGCGCAGCTTCCACGAAGTTTATTATTTGCGGGGGAGGGAAGTGAAAAAAACCCACCAAAAGGGGGGGGGGAGAGAAAGAGAGATGCTCCAGCCTCTGCCCAGCCAGCGCCTCCAAGTCTCCAGCTGGGAGAGTAATTGGAAAAGTGAAAACAATCTTCAAGATGGATGGGGGAGGGATGGGGAAGATTCCGGCCCCCTCCCTCCCTCCCTCATCCAGGCTCCCGGCAGGAACAAGCGAGCGAGCGAGTTGGGGGTGAGAGAGAGAGAGAGAGAGAGGCTGAGATCTGGAGATGTTTGTGGGGTGGGGTGTAAGCCCTAACCCTAACCGCTCTTTCTTCCAACCACCGCCACAAACACACGCGCGCAGACACACGAACACGCAAGGGACTCCCGTCCCGCTTGACTCTAAGTTTCCCGCAGCGCCTCCACGGACTTGGGTCCCTCGAGGGGCGGCCCCGCCCCATCCCAAGTCCGAATGGTTTCGCTCTCCCCTTCCTCAATAGCTGGGCCTTCACTGGAGGGGAGCAGGTACCCCCCCTCCCGTCCCCTCCTCTTCCTCCGGACTCACCCCCCCCCCGAGCCTCGCTCCAGCCGCAGCTTCCAAGTCCCCGGGGGCCCCGACGCCGGTCCGCTCCGGCAAGGGCCGCCTTACCTGCGGGTCGGTCGGTCGGCCCGCCCGCCCTCCGTGCACCCGGCCGGAGGGGACGAACGGCGCTGCCTCCTCGGAAGGCGCTCGCCCCGGGCGCCCGCTTCTCCCCTTTTCCCCGAAGGAAGAAGGAGCAGCCCCAGCCGGGCTGCCCTGCCCGCGGAACGTCCCGCCGCAGGTGCCGCGGATAAAGCTCGCCCGCCCGCCAGCCCCTCCGCCGAGGGAGCCGGGCAGCAGCCACACCCACCGCGAGCACGAGCGCCACCCTCCCCCCCCCCTCCGGGCCGCGGGAAGAGCGCGCGCGAGGGAGAGGCTCACCGGCCGGGCTGGCTGGACGCGGAACCCCGACGGCAGAATCCGCCGCCGCCGCCGCCGCGCTGGGCAGGCGTTCCGTGGTCGTCGCGCGGCCCTCGCCGGCTCCGCTCGGCCGGGCTCGGCTCGGCTCCCTCCGGGGCTGGCTGGGCGGCCGCTGCGCTCGCCTCCTCTTCGTCCGCGGCCCTGCCACCGCCGCCGCCGTTTGCGGCTGGCAGGCTCCTTCTGTCGGAGAGCGAGCGGGCGCCCCCGCTTGCGCGCTCCCGAAACATCCCGCCCCTCGCCCGCTGCAAGCCCCGAGGGCGGCCCGGGAGAGTTTGCCGCCCGAGCGCGGGCTCCCGCCTCCGGGATAGCAGCCAGGCGCAGCAACCCTAAAGCCAAGGCGTTGGGTCGTATCCATTCGCTCCCCACAAATAAACACACCATCATCCGCACCCCATCTCTCTGGCAGGCAGCACACGGCAAGGCTAGATGAAATGAGAAAGCATCGGGTGTTTTTGCCCTGCTTCCCATTGCCCAATAGTTGCGCCGGCCCTGCGGCATCCTCTCCCCACCACCACCACTTAAGCCTGGAGGGCAGCCCGATTGTTGTGTGTGTGTGTGGGGGGGGGGGGGCTAGCGGTCGCAAGGAGAAGGTCAGTTGGGCTGCCAGAGCTTCCTCCCTGGTCACCCAAGCACAGCTAGAGTAGACCGACTGAATCCATGGGGTTTGCATGGATGTGAACCCCCTATTCTGCCATGGATTGGGACCACCTGTTTACTGTGAACACTACTCAGAAGTAAGCCCTGTTGAGTTACATGGGACTTGCTTCCAAGTAGCTGAGAACACTTCTAGCCTTCAACATCAGATCCAACTAAAGGCACAGTCCTGGAAATGCAGATAAGCATAACTTGGAAGTGGGGGTTGGTGGTGGTGGTGGGGAGTAGAACAGAATCCTGTGCAGAACTCCAGGCAGCCCTGAACAAGTCTCTCCCCCCCCCCTTTTGCAGGCTGAAGGGAACTGAAACTTCTCCATTTGGTTTTGCTGTTGGTGTTGGTGGGGCTGGTGGGGCTGGAATAGATAGGGGAAGAGGGGCTTGTATCCTCCAGCCAGGCACCTCCACCATACTTGGAAGCCAACAGGACTGGGCCTTATGACTGAGTCCTCTGCCCTTCTTTCCACACACTTTTCCTGGGAACTCAATTCATTGAGGACTCTGTGTGTGTGTGTGTGTGTGTTTGTGTGTGTGTGTGTGTGTGTGGTGTCATTACAATCATGACTGACTCTTCGTGATTCCATGTCCATGAAGTTTTGTCCAATTGAAGATGATGTTGTCCAACTGGTACAGAGGGATGGTTCTTTGCTAATGGTGTCTGGATGTAACCTCTATCATCCGTTTCGGGGACTTTATGGTAAAACTCTGTAGATATTTGACAGCTGTTGGCTCAGTATCATGGCATGCAATGTGTGTTGTGTTGTTACTGCCATGACCGACTCTTTGTAACTCCATGTCCATAGAGTTTTCTTGGCACGAATACTGGAGTGGTTTGCCAGTTTCTACTCCAGGCGCCTACAGCACCTGGTATTCCCTGATGGTCTCCCATCCAAGTACTAACCAGGACCCACCCTGCTTCAGAAATCAAGTAAGATCAAAGGTGCTTAGGGCATCTAGGCAGCACTGTGAGGAGGACCATCTCCATCTGTTTTCGGAATTCACCTCTGGCTCTCTATCTCCCCCTGCTGGCAAATGAGAAAAAAGGGGTCTGGGGGGGAAGCTCCTGGACTCTTTTTGCTGTTCTGTCCTGTTCCTGCCCTCTTCTTGGTTCCAGGAGGCCTGCTTTATCTCTCAGCTCTTACTTTGTCTTTAATTTCTTTTTAATCTTCTAAGCCTTTGTCCTTCAGATGTTCTTTTGTCAATACATGCCCAGAGATGCCAGCAAATATTTCCTTTGTGTCTATCAGGGTTTCTGCTCACCTATTGTTTGTTTTTCATGCCCTCCTCTTCTGATGAGTGTATGCATGCTCTCTCTCTCTCTCACACACACACACACACACACACACACACAGAGAGAGAGAGAGAGAGAGAGAGAGAGAGAGAGAGAGAGAGAGAGAGAGAGAGAGACTCTCCCTTATGCGCTAACTCCTACTCCTCTTGCTTCTCCTCCATTCCTGTGTCTTTTCCAGCTTCTGTGATGCAATCCAATCCACTGTGCTTTCTGATTCCCTGGAGCCTGTAGGGCCACCATCCCATAATGAGGGGGCATTGACTGGCTGCTTCCTTTCCCCCCTCCCCACCAGGGGATTCTGCCTGCTCTTCGACTCTAAACCAACCTCCACCTCCAATCCCCAGCCAAGGAAACAGCAAATGCTGTTCCTCAGCAATCAATAGCAAAGTGGTTTGCCTTCAGTGTTGAGGGAAAAAGGAATCAAGCAGAGATTTTCCTCCTAAAAAAATAAAAATAAAATGCAAGATGAAGTGTTTGCCTACCTGGCTTGGGACTGTGCTTCTTATTCATCTGAAACTGGGGAATTGTTCCTAAGCTTCTTGGAGCCAAACAGGGAGGGTGGCAGATTCATCCCAGGTGAATGGTGTTTGACTGTATCCATGGGTCCAGTCCTACTATTAAGCAGAGAGAGGTAAGTGCCTCTCACTGGAAATACAAAAAACTGAGCACCTCACAGGCCTTTCCCTTCTCACATCCTGTATTTTTACATTTGTCCAGTACACTTTATGTCAGGATTTTCCCCAGAGTAGTGGGGAAGTAGTGTGTGGCTTGCCTCTTCCTCAAGGTACACTCACAACAGCCCTGTGAGGTAGATCAGATGAAGGTCCAGTGTCCACTCCAAAATTAAAAGAGTTCTTCTGCATTTCCCCCCTAAGGGTAGATTCACGAGGCGGGTTTGAGTTTTGCTCATGAAAAGCATTTGAGGATTCCTGAGGAGGCTGATATACAGGGTCAGGAAGTTTCATAGTTGCAGGTCCTTGCTCTGTATCACAGCTAATGAACTTTCAAACAGGATGGGAAAATTATAGTGTAGTGCATCAGTGGAGTACAAACCCTTCATTTAGGCAAAGAGCTCTTTGATCATGATAGCAAGGTTAATTTGTCGTTGCTAAGCTAATGGTTTGCACGACAATATTTGAAGCTGACTCCACTTTTGCCATGGCCATTTGGAAGATGGGTTTTGAAAGTTGGGAGTAAAGGAATGCCAAGCTTGCCTGTAACAGGAGGTTGGGATCGGAAATATACCTGACGCTTCATTCCATTTCTCTTCCCTTGCCGTTTTCTTTCCACTGGCAGCTAAAAGTCGGTGTCCCCTGGGCATCTCCCTGGCTTTCCTCACTTCCTGCAGGTGGGTCATGCATGGGTGGCCTTGGGGGCAAGCTGCACAGGAGTCCCAGGGCAGCCCCAGAAGAAGGGAAGGGGAAAACCACTGTTTGGAGTGTTCTCTCGATCTAGAAAACCTTGGACAGGGTCACTGTAGGTCAGAACTTACTTGATGATGAAGATGATGATGAAGATTAGAGAGCATTCCAGTACTGGAATAAAGGCAGAGAAACTTTGAGGTCAGAAGTAGGTCACGGACAACTCCAGCCAGCATTAACAGTGCAGGAAACCCACTTTGCAAGTATAAACAGGCCTTGTCAATTTCATAAGAATTAGCAAATTTTACTGATGATGTCAAAACAATTTCCAGAACAGGGGCTAGCAATATTTCCTTCAGATCTTTTGGGTGTGTGAGTGAAAAGATGGAAGCTCAGAAATGTTATATTTTTAAATTGCAACATACGATAGTACCCTAATACCTCATGGCCACATGGATTTCTACGAATTTCAGCCCTACAATGTCATCATGCTACTACATCATGGCACGTTATTGGGGGGGGGGACTGAGCTCCATTTGAACAGCTGGCCCCAACTCATTGCCCCAGTGAGCTATCCAACCAGCTTCCCTCAAGGTAGGGTGTGTTTTTTTATTTGCTAGCTTCTGAACATTGCGGAAACTACTTGAGAAGTGTGTTGAGTTTTTTTCAACTTATAAATGTTCATTTGTCTCTATAGTTGAATGAATGAATGAATGAATGAATGAATGAATGAATGAATGAATGAATGAATGAA
>JAHTLZ010000252.1:10576989-10613986 GCA_023846285.1 Phrynocephalus versicolor | reverse complement strand
GAATGAATGAATGAATGAATGAATGAATGAATGAATGAATGAATGAAATTGGGTAAAGGTGCATTGCAAGCACATCCAATCTCGCCTGATTTCGGAAGCTAAGCAGGGTCGGCCTTGGTTAGTACTTGGATGGGAGACCTCTAGGGAATACCAGGTACTGTAGGTGCCTGGAGTAGGAACTGGCAAACCACTCCAGTATTCGTGCCAAGAAAACTCCATGGACATGGAGTTACAAAGAGTCGGTCATGGCAGTAACAACACAACACACATTGCATGCCATGATACTGAGCCAACAGCCGTCAAATATCTACAGAGTTTTGCCATAAAGTCCCCCAAATGGATGATAGAGGTTACATCCAGACACCATTAGCAAAGAACCATCCCTCTGTACCAGTTGGACAACATCATCTTGAATTGTTATATGAAATCCTTTGTGTGTGATACTGTAAGCCTTCACACAGCTAATGCAAAAGCAGTAGGTGCCGGACTTTCATTCTGGCTCCCTGAACATGTCTCCAGCTACCTCTGAAATCCCAAAGAGCTACCATCAGCAGTGGAGACCTTGCCCAGTTGGAGAGACCGCTCTGTGGTCGACCTAATGGCTGAGTCCTTCACTCCATTCAAGGAGACAAAGGTCTTCCGTACCATCCCTTATTTATTAAACTCAACCTGCACAAGAATGAAAATCAATGGGGCAGTTCCCTGTTGGTTTCAGAGGGCGATAAAAACCAGGAAGTATAACAAGAAAGAATATATGCTCTTGCTTTTATATTTTTCTGGCATTTTCTTTCAGCTTCCTCATTTGTCTTTCAAAAGAAGGAACTAAAAGAAAAGGTCTACCAAGCTCCTGAGAGTCATCATGTGGGTCGAAGTCTAAACATGGATTACATGATAAATAGAAAGGGATGTTTTTGTTTGCTTGCTTGTATTTTTTTAAGAGCAGTTATTGATTACCAACTTTCCTATTCTCCAGACAGAACGGGGTATTCAGAGATAGGGAAAGTTACTTCCTGGAGAAGTCCTAAGATCTTCCAGCCAGAAGAGAAGCAAGGGATTTATGGAGTTCTCTCCCTCTGCTCAAAGGTCAGGCCACCCTTGCAAGTAAGGCCGGAAACATCCTGAGTGGGAATCTAAGGCTGCTTTTACACGACCCTTAAAGTCCGCTGCAAAATGCTCACAGATGTGGAGCATAACATTGTTTTCCCGCCAGCAGCGGACTTAAAAAAAAAGTACAACCATGCCCACTTAATCGCGCCCCAGCGCATTTTACAAGTACCTGGTCTGGAGGAGGTAAAATCCTTGTTGCTGTTTTAAAGCATTGCATGCCTGGCCCTCCTCCACTTTTTGTTTGTTTTTGTTGGGTGCCCCCCCCCTTTTAACAGACAGGTATCCTAACAGGATGGAACAATTAGCTGCTGTGACAGCAGGCGGAGGTGAGCCTGCACTTTCTCTTGAGTTACTCACGGGGAAAAGCCTTGCTAACTTTGCTAAGCTGATTTCAGTGGGATGTGCAGAACACCACTAAGGTAGACCAAAACTTCTGCCACATTGCTTCCTCCTCCTCCTCCTCCTCCTCCCCCCCCCTCTTTGGAGCATCTGAGACCCCTGGCAGAACACTTTGGGAATTGCTCTGCTTGGCCACATCTTCAGGCAGGAAGGAAAATCTCGGTACAAGCCACCCTGGGGTAGCACATAGCCTGACTTTGCTTGTAGAATGGATTTAAGTTCCAAGCACCAACCTCTGTCCATTCCCCATAGGTGCCCTTCTGATCTCTTCACCACATAGTAAAGGCGTTTCTCTGTCTGCTACTCCAAGTGGCACACTTGGCACCATTGCACATCCCTGTAAGGTCTCTCTTGAGTCACTTGTCCTTGGCTTTTTGGCACAACCTCACCAGTCTTGTTATGCTATTTAATTCTAAATGGAGGACCAGCATCTCCACTCATGAGCCTTCTTGCTGCCGAGTGTGGCCTGGGCAAAAACACTCTCCTCTCCCAAACCTTGAGTCTAATGCCCCTCCCATGGGCATCACAAACGTTTACACACACACACCCTCCGATTTCAGGGCTTCTTAGGCCCTGAAACCTCAGAGCATAGGACACTAATGGTTTGGCTGCCTAGTAGTGCACCAATCATCCCCCATCCCAAAAATAAAAGGATTTTATGATGAAAAGTTTGACAAAATATGCAGGTTCTCCAATAATTATGACCACTGGCCGACCCTCCAGGGACCCTTGGATGCTGAAGATGGAAGGTAGCTTCCTTCAAGGCAGCCTTTGCAACCATAGCTTTCCCCCCCTCAAATCCAGAATCATCTCAGCCAAACCTGGAGTAATCTCAGTTGGGCCAGAGAGATCCATCCCTGCACCAGCCAAAAATTCCAATTTTTTTGTTCTCCCCATCTTAATTCTCTGTTTCCTTCCTATACTGTTGTGTTTCTAAGTAGTTTCATTTCTGTGATCTTTTCAGATGGTCTTCTGATGCCAGTTTCAGCCCCTGCTGTTTTTAATTGATGGCTGCAAAAAAATTGTTTTATTGTCCCTTTTTGTTTGATTTGTATGGATTTCATTTGCATTTTTATTGTGCATCACCCTATTAGCTATTATCCACAGGGCAGTTAAAAATTAATGGGTCCGCAATTGGAAGAAATATACTGAAGATGTGTTTATGTCTTCCTTGTCCTACTTCTCTTTCTTTAGTTGTTTTATCTTATTCTTGGTTTTTTTCCCCTAAAACCTATTTAGCCAACCCACCTCTCAGGGGTTTTCTTCAACCCCCTCCCCTCCCCTCCCAATAATTCCATAAACAAAAATTACAGTACAGCCGGAAGCTCCCCCCTCCCAAGGATGAAACTCGGAATGTTTCATTTAATATTGGGGCTAGAGGCCAAGAGGTGAACCGCTGAATTTTTATCCTACATTTGCCAGATACAGCATGCATCCACTTATTTTATTACTAGCAAAATAGAGGTAATTAAGACAGGCAGGATGTCTGCAGAGCCGAGAGTTACATTACAAAGGTGGAGGGGTTGGGTGGGGTGGGGGAGCCCACGCGAATAGCACTCACTGCAAGAGTAGAAAAGGATTACTTGGGAGAGTTTGGATTTAAAAGGGGGGGAGAGAAGAAAGTAATGAAAAGAGTGCATAAACTTTTGCCCTCCCCTCAGTGGCAATGCCTGGAGAGGGTGAGGAAGGGAAGGGTACATTTGGGGCTAGAACAGTGCAACACCATGACAAGTAATATCTCATTTCCATTTCCAGGTGAGCGTTTGCCTACTGGCATAGCAATGGCACCAGGTTCTCTGCTCAGCCTTTTCTCCCACTTTATGCCCTCCTGGCCACCCAGAGTGAAAAGAATTTCCACAAAGCCTAGGAGGAAGAGAAGGCTTGGTATTTCCAACCCTGCAAATACCCAGGAGGATGCTGTTCTGTCACACATCAAATCACTCCTGAAAGGTTGAGACATTCTTTTCCAGATGCTGATTTTTTTCCCTGCCCCTTTGCCTGTTGGGCCAGGATGAAAAATATAAGAGGACTGCTGTATAAAATGGAAGGCAGGGTTGAGGTCTTTTCCAGGTCACAATTTAATTGTATTTTGAAATGGTTATAAAAGAATCCACTGCCAGCACTTGGAGCAATCGGACCCCTGAGATGTCACCCAGGCCCTCCTTGTGCTCAAGGCAGATCCTGTCTCTCCAAGGAATCCTTCTTGTGCTAAAAAGTTTCACCAACTTCACTCAGGCTCTTTTTTTTTAAATTCGGAAGATGTGTACCCTGCACTCTAAAATACAGAATGCCCCTTCTGTAAGTAGAGGACACTTAGAAGCCTTGTGGTACATTGGTTGAACTGCTGTACAGCAGCCCCAAACTCTGTTCAAGACCTGGGGTTCAGTCCCAGGTAGCCTGCTCAAGGTTCACTCAGCCTTCTGTTCTTCCAAGGCTGGTAAAATGAATGTGGAGTGTAGCCTGCATAATTACTTGTAAATCACCCAGAGAGTGCTTTAAGTGCTATGGGGCTGTATATGAGCAGCATGCTTTGTTTTTTTGCGTTTACAGTTGTAAATTGTATGTACCAATGTCTCTGCTGGGCGGTTCACCCCACTTAGGCCCTCCCTAGGAAAATGTGGAGCTGCCCAGTCACAAGCCAGACCATTGACCCAGTTAAGAGGGGTAGAACTACCTGGAGGAGCTGAAATGTTGGGGCAGCTGAGCTAAATCTCCAGAAGGGCAGATGCTCCTTGCAAACTGGTTTAAGAACTGAATTCATGACTTCTAAGCCCAAAGGTTTAAGAAGATAAGAACATAAGAACATAAGAAGAGCCATGCTGGATCGGGCCAAAGGTCCATCTAGTCCAGCTTTCTGTATCTCACAGTGGCCCAACCAGATGTGTCCTGATATCCCTCCTTTGGGTCCTGCTTACAACTTCTCACATGCATAGCCTCCATGTGCATGGTGTTCCCTCTTGGTCTCCCCTATATATCCTTCAGGCCTGTGACTCTTGTCTTCAGGGACTTGTTTCTCTGCTCAGACATCTAGATTGCCTGATACACTTTAAAAAAAATCTACGCTGCTCCTGATCCCTTCCTTTTGCCGAAGTTTTAATATTTGCTTTTGTGCTTCTTTAACTTCACCGGCATTTCCCCCCTGACTTCGCCACCAGGTATATTTCAACCTTGAGATATACAGTATATAGTTTTTTGAAAAACCACACACACCTCTGGTCCATTGTATCCCCAGCAAATGGCTCCATATTCAGAAAAGTAGCTGAGCATTACAGCAGTTCTGTGCCTGCCCATCCTTTAAAATGAATAACGCCCTCTAAAGCAGCAGTATTCCAAGTATAATTTGGACTGCTAGAGATAAGAGAGAAGTACGGAGTGTAGCATTGCAAAGTGTGTGTGTGTGTGTGTGTGTGTGTGTGTGTGTGTGTGTGTGTGTGTGTGTGTGTGTGTGTGTGTGTGTGTGTTACTGGAGGGGAGGCATGTTTCCAGCTCAGAAAGTTGAAATACTGTTGAAAAAGAACAAGCAACAATAAAATCCTGTTTTAAAATTCAGTACCCTACAATATATCAACTTGAAATATATACTTGTCTATTGTTTTCATTCATATTTTAATATAAAATTACTGGCTGAATATGGAGTTAGTGACAAAACAAAGGTTTTTCTGGAGATGTAGCAAAATTGCAAAGACATCCCAGGTGACCCCACCTGTAGTTTATGATGGCCAAAAGTGGGTAAGAGCAGACTACCATCTGTCTATTAAAAAGTAGACAACCCAGTAACTGGCAAACCAGATAGGAAAGGAAATTCAATTTTCCCTTGCAGATAAAGGGGGGGAAATTAGTGTGATAATATGGAAAAGCCAAGGATATATATTAAAGCACAGCAGCCTGTGGACTGGTTTAGTGCTACTGCTCTAATTGAAAAAACTAAACAATATATGGATCTCCTTGGATCCATGTGATTTAAAGAGGAAAAAAAAAACGATAAAGCATGTCTTTTTTGTGTGCCTATGTATACATATAAATGTGTGCAAGAACACAGAGATGAAGATTTCAGATAGAATGAAATTTCCTCTTAATTTCAGCTAAAAGAGAAGCAGTGTCAAAGAATCGAAGCAACATACATCGGCAAAGTCTTAATATTTTTTTGGACCTGCTAGATATAGTACAATTCATTAGGAACTTTTATTTCCTGCCCAAAAGTGGCACGGCTTCCAGGGCAAAATAAAATAACATTATAATGGGTTCCAGTGGACGCCTGCTGTGGAATAAGTCAAGAATCCAGGTGAACGTGAAAAAGTGGCCTTAGGGAAAGAGCGACTGTCATGGGGAGTGGAGTGAGCAAGGCATCCTGCATCACCTCAAAGACCGCCATAATGGACCTTTCATGGACCACCACCAAGGCCCCTGGTGTAAAATATTGGCCAACTTTTGAAGCACCATGGGATTCTTAGTTACCTCTGCCACACCAGCTGTGTCTCTCAGCCTAAGGCTGCTGCTTCTGCACTGAAAAGACTCCCAGCCTGAGGCCGAGAGATCAAGGTGACCACTTGGGATGTTCTGAAGTCTTGTGGTTACTGCCAGGAACTCTCCAGATATCCTGACCCCCCTGTGAGGTACCGGAGAGGCAAAGGGTGGGGGTTAAAGCAGCTTCTACACAAATACATAAGGATGGAGCCAATTACAATGGGCATCCCCTGGAGTTTTCCCATTAGCCTAGAAGCACTTAGGTGCTTGTCTAGTGACTTGCGGTGGCAGCATAAATATCAGGAAGGGAACATATTTCATACTGGGGTTAGCAGGTCTGCAGTTCCTCCTCAACTAAGTGCACTTTAGTATGGGACTCCAGGGAGACAGAGGTCCTCCCACCCCCATGAAGGACCTGGTCAGAAGTGATTCCTCTCTTTAGTTCTTGCCAAAGAAGCTGTTGATATGGTCTTGTATTTTCAGAGCATTTGGGCTGCTGAGTCTTCCAAAAAGCAGTGGCAATGTTCTACCATGTCTCTCCAGTGGCCCTGAAACTGAGGCTCTGGTCTGGTGCTTTTGAGTTCATCCCAGCCTTTACGAATTCAGATCTACATGGGGATTTGCTTACAATGCTCAGCCAGGGCTCTGCTTGGAAAGATCACTCACACGATATACCCAGGGCATGGGTCATTCTGTGTTTGAGAACCTTCCATGAAAGGAACAACTCATTGGGAAGGAAATAAGCCCCATTAGTTCAAATAGACAACCTCTGCTCATGCCTTGGCCAGCCTGCAGTTTGAACTGAATGCAACGTTGGCTGAGCATGATGCTCTGCCAGGACTGAGAAGTTTTATGTTTTGTGGAAAGTAGTTTAATGTGGAAAGCTTCTTCTGCATCACGCAGGTGCCACTGCCCTGCAGGATGGATTTATTTGTCTCTGTTTCTGCCACATTTGAAGGTTGGCATTCTCAAATCCATTCTGTTGTGTGTGCAATAAAGTGTGTGCCTCAAGTTCTGATAAAGACAATGAATCTAATTGAACAAAACCCCGAACCATCCGCACAGCTCACAGGTGCAGCTTTCCCCAGCATGGTAGAGACCTTGTTTTTGACCCTCATGGTTCCTCCTGAATCATGGCTGAAGATCAGAAGCCTGTCAGACATAAGGAGGTGATAATCAGCATTTTAGAAATGACTGAATGCACAGAGGAAAGTGTATGCGTGTTAAAATCCCTCTGTGATGTTTTAACCACTGGGTTTTTTTCCCTCTCCTCATTTTGTTTTGAAACTCAAAGACCTCAAATGTCAATGTGTATGTTTATGATTGCTCCTGGCACACAAAAGCATTAATTCATCAAGCTAATGATCATATTCTTCCTCTAAACAGACAAGGAGCATGGTTTCCTTTCTTTTAAAATATGTTCCAATAAAATATTAACCCTGTGTACATCAATGGTTAAATGTCTTGAAATGCAGCTCTTTGTCTTGCATTTCCAGATTTCCCCATACGTCTGATGAAAAAACATGGTAAATGTGACACTTAGAGGACATCTCTCTCTCTCTCTCTCTCTCTCCCACCCCACATCTCTCTCTCTCTCTGTCGATTTAGGAATTGATCCACAGATGAACAATCATGCCAAGAGAAAAAAAAAACAGTCTACTGTGCTTTCTAATCTATTCTGTGCCTCTCCAACCTTTAACTCTACTAAGTAGACAATGAGACTTTCACTTTGATTACATGAATGATTATATGCAATAATGGTCCCTCAACCTTTTAACCTTCACAATGAATTATCTAAAATAGTGCCTGTGTATGATGTATGTGTGTGTGTGTTTCAAATATAGATCTGAAAACCCACTTCTGGAAGCATCGCTTTTCAACTTGCCATTATTTAAATCACTGGTGAGAGTTTAGGGAGGGGAAAAGTGGACTTGTTAAGAGACCCCTCTCCCTCAACGTGGGAAGATTGCAAATGGACAAAGACTTTAATAATGCCTCCATCAATGAAATGTTGTAAAAGATCATGAAAGATGATTGCTTGCCACTTTGATCAAGAAAGATGATGGCTCACCACTTTGCACATTTAAAAGGCCTGTGTAAATTATTATCATCTAGGCCAATTGATCCTGCTTAAACCCTGGAGGATGGACGAGAAGAGGGAACTATGTGGACTCTCTTAGGACTTAGGTGCTCCTCACTAAACAATATATGGTCTCAGACTCTGCAAGCCCCCCCCCATGTTTCCAAAACAGGGTTGTTGTTTTTAAAGTTTGGTCCAAAAATTCATATGGCTAGTTAATGTTCCTGATGCACAGGTATCATTTTGAGCTGCAGTACATTGTCTCTTTATGAGGCACAGTCTAGGGGACGCATTGACTTAAGGTAACAGAACAATTACAGAAGGATCATGTCATGGGATGTAGCGATGCTGAGAGTGAGTGCAAAGGAAGGCAGAAGACTAATCCCCCCAACTCTTGGTGGTCCTTCCTGGGAAAGTATGTCCTGCTACACTGATTTTGTTCTTGTGTGTGTGTGTGGGGGGAACTGTCTCACCCCCAAGTGAATCCAAATCAATGTGGAGCTGCTGCTCAACTAGCTTCCACTCGCCTGCTAACTCCTCTGGCTTTCTGGCTGTGGCACCTGATGAAAGATGTCTGCCTGGATTTCTACTAGTAACTGAATAACACAGCTGTGCTTTTTTTTAAAAAAAGGAAAGAAGGCTGATCACCTACAGCAGCTGAGTAGTAGCAAAGCTCAGAAGGATTTTCTGTGTAAATCTTGACAGTTCATCCCCAAATTGCCACAGAAGCTCTGGTGCTCCAGACTAAACTTTTACGTTGACAGCTGAATGAAAACAGTGGGACCATGTGCTTGAATGCATAAATAGGCTTTCTGTAGAAAGGCCACAATTCATTTCAAATGGAGGGATGATAAAGAGAAAGAAGGAATTGATCATGAAACCATTCTGAGGAAATCACAGGCCTTGAGCAAGTTTCCAGTGGAAGCTCTAAATGAAAAGTCTACCACCAGAAATGAGGTGGCCAGCTTTGGGATGCCCCTTTCCAGATTCTATAGCTAACCAAGGACATTTTGCTGCTTTGGGCAACAGACAGAGTGGCTTCCCTGGAAGGTGACCAGATCAAGTGCTGACTCTTAACCCCCTACTTTTTACACAACCATGTCCTGCACTAAATCCAAGGATGGAAGGTTGAAGGAAGAGCAGTGTCTGGAGGAAGCCAGGCAGGAGCAACAGAAGAAAGAAAGAAAGAAAGAAAGGAAGGAAGGAAGGAAGGAAGGAAGGAAGGAAGGAAGGAAGGAAGGAAGGAAGGAAGGAAGGAAGGAAGAGGCTGACAAGCCTTGAGTGACATCCTTAGAGAGCATGTAGGAAAATCAGGAGGACAAGGGTTACCTCTAGAATGAGGACTTTCAGGACCCTGGACAGCTCCCAGGAAACGGGACGCTTTTTCTAGGGCAGCTTTTAGCAACTTGATGTGCACTCGATGTTCTTGAGAAAAGCTCTGCTAATCCTTGACTCCTGCTGGCTGCAGCTGGTGGCAGTTCTGGCACTAAACATATGGAGGGTTCTGTGTTGTGAAAAGGTTTTCAAGTTTCTCACTCTATTCCAGCGTTTGTCCCAGTGGACAAAAAAAAAAAAAAAAAGAGAGAGATTTTTCAGTGGGATTCATTTGCCTGGGAGCATAGCACCCCATCATCTTCTCTACCATCTCTCTCATTGGGCTTGTATTATCTATAGTCACGTGCAGGCGCAGTGATATATGAGGCCCCTGGGGTAAATTTCTGCCAAAAGGGCAGTCTCACTTAGGGGATGCAGTTGCTCTGGTGACCATGATGGGGTCTCCGGTTTTGAAGGTGACTCAGTCTTCTGCTTGACCTCTATGATGTCAGGGATGCTATCCAGCACAACTACAGATTATGTTGTTGGCCATCCAGACACCACCGTTACTCTCCTTCCAGGCATGCAAACACAAATTCACCTAATTTCATTTCCTCCGTATCCCGGCACCCCCATCCCCCAATTTTGTCTTGCTTTCAGTTGTCTTGAAAGCAAAGAACATGGTTCAGGGACAGCGCGTCTGTGGCCCCTCTGGATATTATAATTGCAGCCCAAATCCTACATATAACCATGATCTTGTCAGAGAAACTTGTCCTAAATAGCAGATGAGGTTTAAATCTGGAGGAAGCATTGAAGAAAGACTGCAACAGCAGTGATTAAGATTGAAAAGCATGATGAACAAGAAAACTTAGAAACAGCACATCTCTCATTTTCTAAAATTGGGCACTGCTTATGCTACAGCTTACCCAGAATCAGCCATATGCAAATTTGGAGAACAATTTTTTTCATTCAAATTGAATTGTGCTCCTCTAGGTAGCAGAACAGAATGAATCAAAACTTGATTGCATCGTTTACATTTTAAGTTTGGTTTTTAAGTATGGCTGATTTGGCTCAAATAAGAATACTGGAGCTTATTCATTAATTAGGACCAATCATTCTCGGCAGTTCCAAATCCACTCCCAGAACAGGTGTGTTCTTTGTGACTTCCAAAAGAAAAGAGGAAAGAAAATCCACCCACAGTTAAGACACCTAGCTATATTTCCAAAATACAGAATGTTCCAATCCCATGATGCAAAGTGTAAACAGAAGTATTTTAGATTATCTATTTGTTTTCAATTAATGTATTTATATCCCACCCTTTGAGTAGCTAACTTTGTGCTAAAAACTGTGCCTGACTCCAGAACTCCTCAATCCACACAATCGGTACATCAGCCACCGCCTGACTCTGGCACTCGAAGGCAGTTGCTGCTCACCCCTAATGTTGCCCCTCAGGTGTTCTGTTACCTGGTTCTCTTGGTTGCCCACTGCTTTCAGATGTTCAGAATAAGCACTTTCTCTCTCAGTGGCACTTTGTCTAAAAAATAATGGCAGCACCCAGGAGCTCTTCACCATGGGTGCTTGTTTTCCAGTGGTTTGAAACAAAGACAACCTCCCTTTCCATCTTCAGCTCCAGGACATTTTCATATAAAGCATCAGCATCAGCAATAACACCCAGTTACACTTTAAAAAAGGAGGGGGGGTTAAAAACCCATTTTTGACACTAATAGCTTCTCCATGCATTTAAGCCTCCCCGTGTCTTGGTTGATAAATGTGACACTGCTATTATAAGTCCTAAGTAGCAAGTACCTATTTTGCGTGGTGACAAGTCATCTCTGTTCTTTGCCATGGCATTGCATAATGCAGTCTATCATACCCATTTATGACTATCCTGAAGAGCAGTGGGGAGTGGGGTCGGAGAGACACCTTTAAAATTACATGACTCTTTTAGTTATAGAAATGCATAATTAACTGGTTACATGGCTGGAATTATTCAAAAGGAGTTGTGTATCACAAGATGTGAAGGGCCTTCTAACTAGCCTCTCTGATATCGCATTTCATCAGCTACCAGTGCACTCTTTGAATTGTTTCTTGTAATTAACTTGACAGAGAAAGCTGGGGGGGGGAGAAAGCCCAGAGATTTATCTGTGCAATGCTCTGTGCTTTCAGAAATTTAGCTAAGCTTCCTCTGCAAAATTCTGATCACTCTGCATTGTCAAAAAACGAACAGCAAAAGAGAAAGAACAAATGAAATAATGACTTGGTCACACAGCAATGGATAAACAATGGCATTGGCTAGGATTAGAAAAAGGGGCGGCCAACAGGTCTGATTACTTTTCACAGGAGTCCACACAAACCATGGGGACTAAGGCTCGAATCTTGATAGCCGTGTATTGCCTCTCAGATGCATCCTAGTATGTGGAACGTGAATGAAATATGGCTAAAGGACCCATGATCTGCTTGTGAGTCTTCTGGGGGTCTCTTGTTGGAGATGCCAGAAATGGAACCGAATATTAGACAGAGCTTTGAGCCAATAGAGCAGTGGTGATGAACCTTCGGCATTCCAGATGTTTTGGACCACAACTCCCACAACCCTTAGTCATTTGCAATCTAGGCTCAGAATTTTGGGAGTTGTGCCCCAAAACATCTGGAGTGCCAAAGGTTCACCACTACTGCAATAGAGCATGGGGACTCTTACTTTGGAGGACGGGATTACCTCCCAATTGAAAAAAGAGGTGCATAGCTTGTGGGTGATCCTGGATTCATCCTTGAGCCGAGATGCCCAGATCACATATGTGGCTAGGAGTGCATGTGCACAATTACAACTAGCATGCCAGTTACACACATTTCTTGAGAAATCTGCTCTGGCCACTGTGACACATGCCCTAGTGGCTTCCCAGCTGGACTACTGTAATGTGCTCTATATGGGGCTATCAATGGAAAGTCTCAGGAAACTTCAGTGAGTTTCAGAACACAGTGGCCAGATTGCTGACTGGGGCAGGTTAAAGAGATCACATTATACCCCTACTAAAGCAGCTCCACTGACTGCCAATCAGCTATTGGGCACAATTCAAGGTGCTGACCTTAACCTACAAAGCACAAAATGGCCTGGGTCCAAGCTACTTCAAAGATCGAATCTGACATTATGAACCAGATTGGGTGCTTAGGTCACCAAGAGAAGTCCCACCACCCTCACAGGTACATCTCATGGGAACCCATGGAAGGACCTTCTTGGCTGTGGTGCTCAGACTTTGAAACTCCATTTCAATAGATGCTAGGACTGCCCCATCTCTGCTGTCTTTCTGGAAGCAGGCAAAGACCTTCCTCTACAGGCAAGCTTTCCCTGAATGAGGGTCTATTTACTATGTGACTTTTATATTGATTATCATACATGATTGCATTGACTGATTTCATAAGAACACCAATGATTTCCATGTTAGTTTCCACACCTCATAAGGGATGTTTTTCTTTTGGTGTGCTCTTTGTAGCTTTAATGTTACATTTTAATCTTCTAAGATGCCTCTCCTAATTCCCTGTTCTTAATTTGAATATGTCTTAAATATTCTGTGCTGTATATTGTCCCTCTTTATTGTAAGCCACCTTAGGTCCTTTTCCAAGGAGAATGGTGGGGTAAAAATATTCAAAATAAATAAATAATAAACAGGAGCAGGTGCATCTACTCTGAGCTTTACTCCAAATTATCCAGGAGCTCTCAATGGTGCTGAGACTCTGCCCAAAATAAAGTTCAGCAAGTTGGATAGCTTTTGGAACCAAGATTTTCTAAATCTGGCAATGGTTAGACCATGGGGAAATTGCACTGCAGATGGATGACCTTGTGTACACAGGACAGTGGGATGTGTGGTGTTCTAGAGATTCCTGGACTGTCTAACATTACTCATAGCCACATGTTAGTAGTTAACCTGTAACGTTTGCACCACACCATTTGGAAAAGTGGAATATCTAATCTGCAGTTAGTCCAGATGGAGGGACATGGAACAAACAATCTGCTAGTGGGAATTTTCAGGTCTACTCAAAATTTCTTTCCTGCACAAAGTCCCAGGACATCCTTTGGAAAATCCTTTCTGACATCCTCCACCTTCCCACCTTCGAATTCTTGTTTTATGACAATTAAAGGAAACCAACATACACAGCAATTCCTATGTTCTTTTGATTCAGCATAAAGTCCTGATGCCCCTTTACACAATTTCCTCCACCAAAATGCAACCGACTGCATTCCAGAGGAGTCATTTAACACGCAACCACTCAGAACACTGCAAATTATGTTAATCTGAATCCATCAATGTGCAGGGATTTATTTAAAATCTCATCAAGGCAAATCCATGACTATGCATTTTATTATCACAGATGAAGAATAGAAATTAACTGCCACAATTAGGCAGCTTTGATGGAGCCGAGGAAATGAGGAAGGCGGAGGAGACCATTTAGATACTTAAAAGTCTGTCTATTGCCACGATTATTGATTTGATTTTTAATGCCATTGGTGAAACACTAAATATTCTTGAGAAACTTCTGCCATTCTCAGAATTTCTCATTCTTGTATAAACTGAAAGAATCTGGAAAGTCACCAGTGATACCAATGGAAACAGTCTAAATTTTAATTCTCATGTGGTCTACTTAAGCTGCATTAATAGATGTATTATCTCCAAATCCCTATGAACTATTACTCCCCCTCTATTCAGCACTGGTCAGACCTCAAATACTGTGTCCAGTTCTGGACACCACACTTCAAGAAGGATGCTGACAAGCTGGAACAAGTTCAGGGCAACAAGAATCATTAGGGGGAGGGAAACCAAGCCATATGAGGAAAGATGGAAAAGAACTGGGCGTGTTTAGCCTGGTTGGGGTGGGGGGGGTGATCATCCCAGAGTGCAATAAATGGGCTCAGGTGTCAGGAAGCCAGACTTCAGTTCTATATCAGTTGCATATGTTAGAGCAGCATGGCAATGGAACCCATGATCTCAGTGGGATGGTGGTGGGCACTCCAATGCTGGAGGCATTTGAGAGAAAACGTGACAGCCATCAGTCAGATCTACTGAGCTTTGAATCCCTGCCTTGAGCGGGGGGTATGGACTTGATGGCTTTATAGGTCCTTTCCAACTCCATGATTCTAGGATTCTAAGAGTCAACTTCTCTCCCCCCCCCACCCCCAATAGCACAGTGATATACTACTGGTTCAATATTCAATGCTTCCAACATTTTTCTTCTGGGTATGAACAGTTGGCAGCTTCTGTCCTTATGAAGACACTAATGAAACTCACTTGACAGACGAGGCATTATTCCCAACTCCATCTCCTTCTGTCTGTTCTAGCCCTTGGCTATTTCCCTGGAGCACTTCAGATGGGAATTGAAAGAAACAAAACAAGAACAGCAGAGCACTCGTTTATAGCCCATACAGCACAACAGTGATAGCCATCAACATTTGTGCATCTACATGCAGGAGTTCTTCCTATTCCAGATGTCGAGACATATGGGACGAATAGATTCAATGAGTTGGAACCTATGGGTGTCATCCTTCCCATGAAAAATGCTCTTCCTGTACAGTTCAGTGAGTATTTTGGTGCCTTGCCAAAGCTGTAGAAATTGTCTTTCACAGCTGTGTCCACACCTGCAGTTCCCTCTTCTGCATTCCCTACGTTATGCTAGATGAGAAGCATACATCTGGGAAATGAGGCATAAACCATATGTGGTCTTTTCCTTCTAGCAGGAAAAAAGAGTTGTGTGGCAACCCCAGTTGGCACCGGTGGGTTCATGAAACAAAACTGATCAGTCTGTCTGGAGCCCAGATTCAGTTGCTTGAGCTTCTGGGGGAGGTGGCAGAAGGCAACTGTGTCTCATCCTCATGGACAGGGCAGCTGATCCAAGAAAGAACCTCACCTATGAAGGCAAGGACCCTGGAAAGGAAACATTTGGAATCCATTTCTCTCTGCCTCTTATCATTGGCCATTCTGGGCAAGGCTGATGGGGGCTTTAGACCAAAACAGCTGGGAGGCCACATGCTCTCAATCGCTGCCATAGACTGCAGGTCTCTGGTGCTCTGCTCTGCTCTGCTTTGCTGTGTCTTGTCTTACTTGCACCCAATGTTTTCCTTATGCTCCTCCCATGTAATATTATTCTTTCTAGTCAAGATTTTTCAGGAAACACTTTGTCACTGAGCAGGCAACAACTGAACCAAGTTCTGTCACTCTTTTTTTTTAAAATGAAATACCATACAACTCACACCTCCTGTCCTTTCTTCTTCTTTTTTACCCTAGTGATGCATTTTATACCAATGCCACAAGGCAACAAATGCACAAAGAATACATAATGTGGTAAAATAAATATTTCAAAAGCTAAATAAGGTGAAATGTTGAGAAGAAGGAAAGGAGGAGGTAGATTTCAGCCTAAAAATAGACTGTGTTTTGTTGTGCGAAACATAAAGGCATCGTGTTTCATAGCTAGCAGAGTAAATGGATATGATCTATTAGGTACACAGAAGAACAGATAAAGGCCATTTAGGAGCTGAACAAAGCCCCTTGATTAAGTCTTTCCAGAAGACAGAACCAAGACATGTAAAGCTTTGTAAATTGGTATCAGTACTTTAGAGTCAACCCTATTATCACCCTGGGCCAATTAGGCTCCTTTTCCAGTGGGCTGGTAATGCGAAGGTAGAAATTTGATATGGCAAAGCTATTTCCAGTGCCTGATGCATTTGGAGCTTAATGATAGTGCCGAAGGGCAGGAGTGGGCCAGAAGCTCCCTCACAAAGAAGGAAGGATAGAAAAAAGTCAAGAGGAGTGAAACTGGCAAACAGAGGTGCCATGTGCTGATGCACTGGAAGATTTACCTGTGCTTTTGATTTGATTTTCAAGGATGTGTTTGACAGGAAGGGCATCAGCTCAAGTCAAGACATCCTACACTCCGAGTGATGACATTGGCATGGACAGTTTTGTTGGGGTCAGATTGGGTTTCCAAACCATCAAGGCGATTGGGACTTACAATCAAATAGATGGCTTTCCACAAGGAGGATTAGCATTGGCCGATCAACGAAGCTTTAGGAGAGTCGGGTTGACAGGGAGATATATTTTCTGGCAGCCACTGAGGTCTGAATCCAAAGAGGGGCTGCCCGTGCAGGCCCCCGGAGCCTCATTCTGGCCTCTGGCTGCTTGCTATTCACCCTTCCTCTCTCATGTAGATTAGAATGAAACTCAGTGTTTCTGAGATTTTCCTCAAATCTCACTGCCTTGGAATGACGAGAGCACAGCGGAAACATGGGCAATCTTCACAAGAGACCATGGCTCTTTCACAAGACGTGGGGCACTACAGGGCTTCCTTGGGGAAGAAGGACCCCATAGGGGGAAAACACACACACACACAAGACCACACAAGTAAAGATCAACAGATAATATACTTTCACAAGTTTCAGGCCCCATGTTTTGATTTTTAAAAATCCTATTTCATTTCCAGCCACTTTTCTCTCTGTTTTTTCTCTCTGAAAACTCCTGGCCCAAATCTCAGTATTGTGTTCCCTCCACGAACATTTTCCAGCTCTTTCTATGCTAAGCACAGACATGGGACAAAGGAACAATTTCTGAGTTTGATTGACATTTGCTCAGCAATAGATGCTTTACACAAAGAGACACGGGATGAGCATCTCAAAATGACGACACGAAGGAGGGGCACCCAAACTGATTGAGGGATTGAGTCGAACAGAGGGCTGGGTTACACAGAGCTGAATCAAAAGGGGAACTTGACACAAAGGCCGTGTCTTCACATCCCTTTCATCGTGGTTTGCCGTCCCGCTTGGGACCAGTAGGAAGAAATGTTACTCCACGTCCATTGCGTGACGATGGGAGTTTGTCCCAACCACGCCCCCTGAACAGGGATTTAAGTGGGATGAGCGATTCCCCTCCCTGGCAACAGGAATCTGCTCATCTCAGTTCTCGTTCCAAGACAAGTGCCCATGAGGTAAGGCTCGTTGCGTAATGTGCCATTCTCCATCTAGTGGCAGGAGTACAAAGTGCCATTCACCAGTACATTCCCTATGGAGTCAGCAACACAGTGCAGAGAGATTAAAAGACAAATGCCTTGAACTTAGCTCCATAATGCATTGAAGGCAAAGTTGAGGAGATTCGAAAGATCGAAAAACGGAAGGTTGGACCAAAGAAAAAACCGAGAACGAAGGCTGAGAAGTTCAGATGTTGTCACAAAACAAGGACGTGCAGTAACAGTCATCATGGGAACAGGAACAGTACCGGGACAAGACCATGTGACTGCGAGCAATGTGATCATGAAATGAACGTCAACTCGGAACAAGGAAGGATGTGAAGTAACCGTCTACGTTGACTGGAGATGAAGGTACCAGTAGTCTATTGTTTCTGGAAGGAGCCGGTTGAGGGGGGCTGACAGCCACAGCACTCCAGCATTCTGATAATCTTTGTGGGTGGCCACAAAGGGACATGCACAGCCAGTTTCATGTTCCACAATTAATTTATAGGTACGGGTGCAAAATTAGGATTTTTGAAATCAGCTGAGGAGGGTAGATGACAAAGACCCTGATCATTCTGTACTGGACACATCACTGAACGTTCCCACAGAAATAAACTGAGCCCAAAATAGCTAATTTTGTTTTAAAAGCTTAAACCCACTATTTCAGTGGTGAACAATGTGCCTAGAGATGCAGAGAGTACCAGAAAGACTTTGAATGAGAAGCCATGATTTCAATGGTAGCTTGATTATATTCTACCTGCTCATTTGAAGAGAATTCAAGACGTCAAAGGCTGAATATCACACAGAAAATTATGCAAAAGATCAGCTACTTTATGCCATCTGTAGGGACCGGCAAGTTTATGGAAGTATTTTCTGCATACCAATGATGCTACAAACACAGAAAGTGAATTATGTTACCCAAGGGATGAGGGAGTAAAAATGCAAACTTTGGAAGAGTGGGTGGGGGAGACAACTGGAGGGCTTCCGATGGCATTTCAGATGGTGTCTCAAAGCTCCGCAATAATGATTCCACAAATAAATGGTGGGAGATAAACAATAAGAGAAAGCAGATAAACAAGACTAGCAAACCCAGTATTAAAATCCCCGAAGAAGAGATAAGGGCTGTCGAGCCAAAATAGGAGCACAGCCAGCTCCATTTAATTAACAGGGAAAGGAAGATATGATATGATAGGTAGCTTCCCTAAGGGGAGGGGTGGGAAGCATGCAACCTTCTTCTAGGTCCTTTGCCACTACAAATCCCACCATCCCTGGGCAGTTTGGCCAAGGATTGGCAAGAGCTGCACTCCAACATAGTTCAGAGGGTGCCAACTTCCCTCTGTGTGATGCTGAAGACTGTTTCAAGTTGTCTGGGTCCAGCTGTCCCCACCTTTTCATGTGTGCCCTCCCTCCCAAGCAGTGGACAGGTATAGTTATGATAGAAATAAGACCAGGTTTGCCAACAGACACTTTGGACACAGATCTGCTTCTGTGGATCTCCAGGGTGGGGTGGGGGAACCTTTAGAGGATGATTCACTTTGATCACTGTGTACCTGCTGGCTTTAAAGCCAGGGTATCTGTGCACCAGGTTGCAGCTGGCACCAGCATACTTTTTGCTGCTTGCTTGCTTGACCAAAGGAGCTTCTAAGGTTGCTGCACCTCTCAGCCTGAACCAGAGCGAAGGTGTTGGCAGTGGCAGCAGCAAACATTCAACGATTAAATGCTTCCTTTGGCAATGTTGGGGTGCACTTGGCTTTGTCACACTGTGTATGAGCCATGTAGAAACCCAAATCACCTTGAATCTAGCGGGCATGGATCATTGTGAACATCACAATTACTGTATTTTCTATCTACAAGACACCCCCATGTGGTCCTGTTTACCTACATGTCTTTTGTGGACATTTCTATGAAGCAAGAGCCTAGCATAATCCCCACATATTCCCAACCCTCACCCACTCTGCTTATGTGAGATCAGATGGACCCACTCCTCTGATCCTCAGTGTCGGTCCTGAATGCTGCTGACGGGGGATGCTTTATAGAATCCACATTGAGCACGCATTGTTTTTTGCAACCCTGGATCTCCACATTTGTCTCTGCTTCACTCACTCAGTTGCAACTCATTGTGTGTAAGTACTGAAGCTAAAAACATTGCACGTGCATGCACACACACACACACACACACACACACACACACACACACTTTGCAACAGGTTGCAGGATTGTGGAAAGAAATGGAGCAAGGAGGAGTCTGTTAAGATGCATCCGAGACTACGGCTTTCTCCAGAATTGCCACTTTAAGTCAGTGAAAGGGCAGAGATCCACCAATGATGAGCTGGGTCTAGTCAGACTAATTTGGTCTTTTTAATTATAAAAAAGTAATTGCAACCTTGTTGTAATGAATTGGAAAGTGACCTTGCATGAGGAGAAAGATTAACAAGTCTAGGAATGTGTACAACATGTTCAAAGCCAGGCTTTTCTTTAAGGCAGGAGCGGGGGGGAGGGGAATCTTCACATTGCCGTTAATTTTAGCCCAATAAGTCATTATTCCTCTGGCAATCATGAATGGTTAATAAGCTTGGTGATCCTATAATCTTCCATGCTGCATTCTAGACCCTTCCAATTCTATCTAATTAGATTTAAAAGTGTATCTAGGAAAAGCCAGCGTATGATCAGGCTTATTTGTGCAATGTTTTCCTGTGATTAACAACCACTTAACTTATTTCAGATACTAATTCTGCTATTGATTAAGGGGGTAAAGCAAAGGTGCAAGCGATTAAAAAGGAATTATTGGGAAAAAATAGGAGTTTCTTTTCTTTTTCTTTTTTTTACAGTATTTTGGTGTTCTATTTTTTTAATTGTAGTTTTATAATCTTTAATAAAATTAAATATATATAAAAATAAAAAATGAGGGTTTTTTCTGGCTTGCTCCTCACTTGTTTTGGGATAGGTTTAAGGTCATGCAACATCCTCTTGCATTGGCAAACCAATGGCTTTTCTTTTCCAGGTCTGAAATATTTCTTCAGGTGAAAATAAATAAATAAACAAAAATAAGTGAAAAAGTAAACCATTAAGAATGAAAACAATACAATACAGTACAAATGAGGTCACACTTCCCTTATTTACATATAGCCAGTTTAGGACTAAAGAAGCTATATAGACCAACAAGCCCCAGTTAGAGCCCAACATCTGTTCTTCTGGTGGGTAGTTCCACAAGACCATGGATCTTTATCTAAGAATTCCTTCCTAGCCTTCCTGACATGGCTCTCTCTTGTAATCTCCCATTCAAGTCATAACTAGGCTTGACCCTGACAGATTGCAATTATTTAGGGTATTCTGAAGGGCTGCCCTCAATAAATGCCTTTGCTGGGACAGAACGTGTATATCACCCCGAATTTATTTATTTTTTCTTAGCTAGTTTGAAAAAGCACAATTTTCTCCTTGCTCTGCATGTCCTTCTGAAAAATGCAACCAACGCCCAGCACTGCAGTTATGAGAATAACAAAAACAATCCTTTTCAGCGTGAACTAAGAAGGCAAAATATTAAAAGAAACAGGGCAGATCTTAGGGAAAGAAGTGCTAAAAATACCACTTCGGAGCGCACACGCACGCACGCACGCATGCGTGCATACATGCACACACACACACACACACACACACACACACACACACACAGAGAGAGAGAGAGAGAGAGAGAGAGAGAGAGAGAGAGAGAGAGGATCCTATGTCCCTCCAAGAAAATCTTGTCTTTGCCATGATAAAAGCTTTCCAAAAGTGCCTTTAATTGAAACTTTATAGGAATGTTATTTGTCTCTCTGTTAAATTTGACTTTCAGGATTCAAATCAAAATTTTCATAATCTCCATTTTGGAGTTGAATATTGGGTACATAGTCTGCCTCATTATGCTCAAAAAATAAAAAAAGTAAAAATGAAGTGAGCTATTTGCATGCAGAAGAGACGACGAGATGTTATGATATAGAACGTCATTCATTTTTATGAGTCTCTGTCAGATTCTCCTGCAATAAACTTATTATTCCTCTTGACTTCATGCAGTACTCTGGAATCTCTGCACAATCCTTATTAAAATTTCAATAATTGTATATCAGGCAAATCAGAGATGGCTTTTATGAATTCCCCACCACCACCTTGCAAGTCATGGAGAAGAAACGCACAACGCTTTTTAAAAGGCGTTCTTCCATGTCATAATTATTTGACAATCATTCTGTACCTTTCAGAAGATTATTCATTCTAGTCTTCAAAGGGTGTAATTTCCATTACAGATTGCTGTTCATCTCTACAGGAAATGTTTTGTCAACATTTTAACCATTTGCTGCAGTTATTAATCTTTTTCATGGATTTTTAAAGAGAGGAAGGTTGCTGAATTGAACTGAAACCAAACACTGAAACTAAAAAAAACACAAACAAACCCTGAAGTCTTGCAATAAACCTAATGGAAACCTGGGTTCTATTTTGTTTTTTCTTTTGAACACACTAAGGAGATGCCTTTGTTTTTGTGTGTTTTAAAATGGCTTTTCCTTGGTTGAATGTTGCATACTGTTCTCCCTCCAAAGAACCAAATGGTCTCCAGTTGCCTCTTTGTGTGTCTTGAGACTGAGAGAAATGCCACCATTGTATACATTACAGATTATCTGGACAAAAGAAGTATTAGACCCATTTGTCATACCTGCCGATCCTGTTCCATGGAACCACAGGCACAGACCATGCACCACTTGGGAGCAATCCAGGAAGATCAATGCTGGGCCAATGTCTGTCCAGGTTGCTTGGACATTTCTTGGTTGAAGGTCCTGTATTCATAAGTCGCCTCCTGCCATTTATGTGAGAATATCCACAGGGCCCTATCAATCCTGAAGGAGGGAAATGAGGAAATACTGTAAGATGGTTACCAATTCATACAGGAAAAAAAGAACTCTTAGACTGTCCTGAGATGGACAGATTGACATTGAGAATTAAAGAAAAAGAGGACTCTGTATATGACTCCATATGGAACAGATTTTATGATTGTTGGAGAGAAGTAACAATGCATTAGGTGGTACTAAGATGTGATGTAATTAATATTAAGTGCAACCAGACCATATGATGAATGACAACTGGAACTGTTTGTAGAAATTAACTTAGAAATGTGAAATGTTTAGATGATGGAATATTAATAAACTTAATACAAAAAGAGAGAGTACCCCCTGGTGTGTTTCCCCTCTGTTCTATTGGAAATCTTGCAGACTTAGCTGAATCTGAGATATTTTCTTTATGGACTACAGATATGAGAGTCTCTAGCCAACAGTTCTCATCTCTGGCCAGTAAGCTTGGTAGGATGGTGGCCCCTGTGTTCTCTGTTAGGGAGAACAGCCATCAACTTGAGCAGCTGCCAGGGAAGAAAACCCCTTTTCCTATTAGACTCTCTTTTGGAATGACCAAAGAGAAGAAGATTGGGGGCCGTCCTGTGGGTCCCCCATGACTATTCTATGTTCCATGCTCCCTTTTATCATGGGAATGTCCTGACCTCCACCCTCCAAGGTCTCATGTTGCTTCTAAGCCTAGCATTCTGACCTGCCTTCTTTGCAAAGTAGTATCTGTCATTCTAACAAGGAAAGTTGTTGCTATGGATGGAGGCTAGAGTTGAGCAGATTTGGGGGGGGGGGTTGCTAGGGAATTCTGGGAGTTGTAGTCCAAAAACACAGACCTGCATGCCTCTAATGGCTTGTACCAGTCAGAAATATCTAGCATTAAAAAGGTCATGGTTTTACTTGATTCAATAGGAATGCTTATAGCTTAAACAAACCCAGATGAATTACATCTGGTAGGACTTATTAAGGATATATGCCTTTTTAGGTTTATTAAGGTCTTTAATAGCAATGAGTGTTTTACAAGATTCAATCACATCGTTAAGACTAGTCTCTTAGCAAAGAACACCAAATCCTTATGTGGGCCACCACGATACTTAAAATTATCAAAAAGACAGTGTGTGAACAACTGACAGAGCTGGTAGGACTAAGGCATTTAGCATGTTCTAATTTAGCTGTGAGTCCTGAAGCCTCCCTTTAAAAAGAGTAATTCTGCTAATTAGCTCATCTTGCTCCAACATGTAACCACCTTTGGGAAATATAGAGATGGTTTATTAAATCAGAAGATAGGATTTCTCTTCCAGCTCACACGCAGGCATCAGCGATCAAGTATTCCCCACAGGTTCATCCTGGTGGCATTAAGGGCTGATTTGACTTGCCGACATCGCATTAGTGAGGCATCTGATCCAATTTAGGTCAAGGCAGGGATGCTCCATCCATTACAGCATTTTGGGCATCATTAGAAGCTGATTGAATGGGGGGAGGAGCACCCGTGAATCATCCTCCAACACACTGTCAAATTACTCCAACCATGGGTGCAATTTTTTAGGGCTAGAGATGGCCTCTGGAACTTTTGTATTTTCTTTATGTTTTACTAAGAACCAAGGGGCAAACCTATGTGGTAATGAAGGCTCCTATTCACTGTAGCTTCCCTCTCTTAGGTCTACAAGCCAAGCAATTCTATCATCCTTTCTAATCAAGTCAGCATAGATGGTGGCATTAAACTGAGCCAATTGCTTGTCTCTTGCTTGTACTGGTGAAGAATACCCCTTGCTAAGCTAAGTGTACATGCAAAAGGAAAAGAGGGATGCCTAAAAAGAAGTCCCTTGTTGCCTCTTCGGATTGCATCCTCCTTGCCATGATGGGGAAAAGAGACTAGTCCAGCTGGAGTGACTGGCAGCTGCTTACTCTGGTAGTAGATCGTTCTGCAGCCTGGTCCCAATTTCAGGCGGAAACTCAAGTTGACTAGAATCAGTGAAGGGCCCTTCCTGTTTCCTGTTATATCCAATTAGCTACCTCTTCGGATGTAGGGAAGGAAGTGCACATGAGAGTAGGGAGCAGACAATGGGGCTGTGATCAGCTGCTAGGCCATTCTCCCAGGAAATGCATTCCTCAGCGCCGTGCATGGCTCCCACCCAGCTGTGGCTGCTAAACCCTCTTTTGGACGCCTAATGTTTTTGAGGATTTATTGCATATTCCACAGTGGTTCAGTTTCAGCATTTGCTCCACATGCAAACAGCCAAGCCCAGCCAAGCCAAATCAGACCAAACCAGGGAAGAGACTCTAGCGGGTACTTAAGGCAATGGGTAGCATCTTCTGGGAAGGCAGCCAGACCTCTGCCCATTTCTACTGATTCCATTAACTATGGTGGAACAAAACATGCATGCTTACAGGGAAGGATAAGGGAGCCAAGTGGCACTTTTGTTAGCTAACAGAACAATCCTGGGTGTATCTTGATTGTGGTGTTTTAAATGATATTGTAAGGCTGGAGACCTCAGTAAGTTGGGTGCCTGGCTACGGTTCAGGGGTTCAGTTCCCTGCTATTTCTCCCAAGAGAAGAGCCAGCCTTTCTGGCCTTCAGTAAGCTGCCACAGAGATCCCGGAGAAATCCCAGAAGACAGGAAATGTGTGTTACACCCTGAGAAGGATCACCATAAGTATCTGAACTGATTTACTGTTATTGCTAAACTTCCTTTGCTCTGAGTTTTGGGGAGGGAGGAAGGGAGAACGGAAGGGAGAAAGGAAGGAAGGAAGGAAGGAAGGAAGGAAGGAAGGAAGGAAGGAAGGAAGGAAGGAAGGAAGGGGTAAATACTCTGGCACATTCAAAGCACTGCTGATTTTAAGGGCCACCCAGATGCAGAAACGCCCTAGTTTCAGGGAGTCTGGGTTATACAGAAGCTTTCTCTACTGGCAAAAATCCCTCTGTTCGGATACTATCCGCAATCCTCAGAGATCAGCTAGAAGAAAAGCTATGCTGGCTATAACCTCTTGCCAGAAGAGAGAGAGAGAGAGAGAGAGAGAGAGAGCTCCAAAGACTCAGATTCTGCTTAGTTGGCTCTGGACTACATTGGCCTCTTTGGGGTTAGGCAGTTTCTTCTCAGATTCTGCACCTTCGAAGCAATGTCCTGGCATTTCCCCACCTCCCCTTGTGAAAACAGACCTTGCACTTTTAGTATACGTGGAAGCATGACAAATTCTGTTTTGCAGGAGGGGAGTGTCTTAAAATTTAAAAAACCCTGGCTGTCTTATCTTCATTAATTTGGCCTTTGCCTCAACCCTGTTTTCATTTCTTCCCTGTCATGTCAACAAGACTTGTGAGTGTGAGAACATAATTTCAGGCATGGGATTTGGAAAACAAACACGGTGCCAGAGGAGTGCTTTCCACAACTCGTCCTGAGTTTGCTGATTTCAAGAAGCATGTAGTGGTGCCTGTGTATGTGAAGTAGTTGCTCTAGGCAACATTTATAGCTAAGTAAGACATCTCACAAGCACAAGGGTTTTATCATGAAATCTGACAGGCATTTTTATAGGAGCAAAGCTTAAAGGAGGCAGTGTTGTAAACCCACAGATTGACCCTTTCCGGTTTCCAGGCCAGGCTGGAGGTATACATATTAAGAATGCATGTGCTTGTGAAAACAAGAAATGTGTGTGCAGAGGGACCCTACCCTAAACCACTGCCTTTAAACTGGGCTTAGGGCCTAAATGCTTCTGTTGACATACAAGCTATTCCCAGTTGGAATAGCTTACTGGGAATCTTACGTGTGATTGTTTTGTTGGCTAATTTGGTATTTTGGGTGGCACATGGTGGGAAGTACAGGGATAGCCCACCACAGCTTTATATTGAGAGACACCCATAAGGTGGCTGATAATTCTTAGGTCAGAGCTCTGCAATGAAACTCAAAACCAAGATGGCGTAGTGGCAAAATTCACATCCTTAAGATGTGAATAATGCAATGCACAACAACAACAACAACAACAACAACAACAAAACCCTTACAATTGGTTCCACTGCATGGCATGCAATCATAGACTTGAGCATTGTTTACAGCAGGAAGGGAGAAGCATTTGAAATGCCTGTGGATTTGAAGGCAAGAATTTCCTTGAAGTGATGGCATTGGCTAGCTAACAATGAACCACTAAAGCAAAGATTGCAGAAAAACCGAAGACATACAGTTCAGAAGGCTACCAAACTTCCATCAGGTAATGACCAATGAAAATTACATGTTGTTAAGGTTCATCATTCAAGGATGAAGGAATGTAGGAAAGATCATCTGTCTGTTGAAGAACATGAGATGCAACTCAGCTTCCTTGTTTGGAGCTGCCCCTGAAATATCCAGTGCAGATATCCAAGCTTTGGTAGGAGGAGGGAGGGGAGGAAGAGGAGGAAGAGGAAGAAAAACAGGAGATTATTATTTTTTCTGAGGCTTTGCTTCTTGAGAGCAAAATGTGCATCTCTTTGGGGACTAACTTGATTCATCATCTTCTGCTGAGAATTGGGGTAACATGTGAATATTTCCTTACTCAACTGGATGTGTGTAGCTCTACTAGGCTCAAAGACTAGGATGACTTTGGCCAAAAATTTTCTTTACATGCCGCCTATTGGATCACAGGGCATAGCCTCCCCCACAAGCACACCTTCTGTTCCTATTTGATAAATAGGGACCCATTTCCTTGTATCTCCTTCACTGGAGGCGTTCAAGATAAATGTGAACGGCCACCTGGCAGACATCCTTATCAGGCCCCTTCCAACTCCCCATGATTCACCACCATCCCTTTTTGCAACTTCGGAAACTTTGGAATTTGTTCTCGGGCTTTGTTTGTGCATCAGAAGGATGGCAGGATTTCGCTGCAGGGGAAGAAGCCTAGTGAGGAAGTGGAGTGGAAAGATTCCATTCTAGAAAGGCATTTACAGCCTCTTCCTACTGGGCTTTCTCTCACATTTACTAGAAATGCCATAAAAGGTTCTGCAATACTACTACTACTAATAATAATAATCACACCAAAAAAAGAAAGCTAACCACAGATGTTATGACTATCCCAGTTTGAATAGGTAGAGGGCTTAACAGGATCTGCAGAATAAATCGCAGGGACCTGGCTGAAAGGTGCAATTAGATTCCGGCCACCCAAATTCTCAGAGGTCATCACCAGCTGAGCTTGCTTGCACTGTGTGCATAATGTATCTTGCCAGATCCAAATTTCCTTGTAATGAGTCATGCATTATTTTGCAGCCTCCATTAATTCAGTACCAGTTCCGTCTTCTGCAAAGCCTTTGACTGCCGCTTATTGCTTCTTTGTGATCTAGCGGAAGGAAGAAAATCCATGGCCACTTATCAGGCGATAAGCAAGTTAGAGTCTGAATCCTTAAGCACGTTGTTGCTTATATTGAGAGAAATTATCCCAACCTGGTCCCAAATTGAATTGTAATCCTCTTTCGCAGCATCCAAATCTAAATCCCTGTTTTCTTTATCTCTGTGTTTTGTATAATCCACTGAACGACTCACCAGTTAAGCAGGCACATATTGGCAAATGTGCTGGGGTAGGGGTGGGGGTAGGGGTGGGGAGTGGAAGTATGACAACTTAGTTTCCGAAATATCAATTCTGACTCCCTCTCTCCCACCTAGATGCCAGAGGTGTGTGTGTGTGTGTGTGTGTGTGTGTGTGTGTGTGTGTGCGTGTGCGTGCATACCTATCTATCTATCTGTCTGTTCTGTTAAGCAATTTTTCCTTTGTACAAATTTCCCATAGGAATGCATTGAAAACAGATTAATCCCTAATCACGACCATTTTTCTGTTGTACAGATTTGCCCCATAGGCAATTCTGTTAAGCGATTCCCCCCATCTCTAGAAATTTTTTCCTTTAAGCAGATTTTCTTTAAAACAAACTGCTTGTTATATGAGGGTCCACTGTATATGAATATGTATGTGCATATGTATATGTATATGTATACATCTCCCTCTTTTCAGATCAACACGAATAAAGGAAGTATAGGGATGAATTACCTCAGCAGTGGCTGCCCTGCTCTGGAATTGCCGTCCCACGAGGTGACATTGGCCCTGGGTGGGCCTGAATTTTTTGGAAGCAGGTGAAAATTTACATTTTTAACAAGGCCTTTGCAAGCTTCACCCTTTTAAAATAGTAATTTTGTAGCAACTTTACCTCAGCCAAACCCCATTCCTCCCACACGCCACTCAGTCCTGGAATATTCATTAGGTTGGATGTATTACTAGGGGTTTTAAAAAATGTTGTCTTAATTTACAATGTGTAATAATGTTATTTGGTTGAAAGCTTCCCTGAGAGTGGTTTGACTCCTAAATGGGCGGGATATTTGTGCAAACAAACAAACAATACATTAATAAATTAAAACATTTTGCTTGCAACCCGCCACCCCAAAAAGTTTTTCAGGATGTTTACTAGTTCACTGCTGCTGGTGCCCTGTGTTGCTCTCCTGAATTTTCAAGCTGTTCTTTAAAACATAAAATAAAATAAAGATAACATGTATGCAAAACTCAACCCCATTAAGTAGGAGTGACAGAGTAAACTTGAAGGTGGCGGGAAAAGTGGAGGCTCCAGGGCTGATTTTTTTTTTTTTTTTGGGCAGGTGTGCAGAAAGGCAGTGAAGCAGAGACGCCTCAGGATGCCATTTCCCGCCCAAAAACAGGGTGTTTGCCCAGGCCTTGGTTACCATGGCAACCAAACGGACACTGCCTCCACTTAGAAGGGCCCTTCCCACCTTGCGGGGGGGGGCACGAGAGAGCAAGCAACAGGTGGGTTCCCCCCCCCCCCACTAGGTTTCCTAGTGAGAAAGCTCTGGGTGGCTTGTGGGAGCAAAACATGCTGGGAAGCCCAGACACTGGCCCATGTCTCTCCAGATGTGGTTTCATTCCAACACCCCACACACACACACACACACATACACACACAAAAAAAATCACCAGGCAGCAATGGGGTCCTAAGGAAAGCTTACGGGGCCAACCTGTTCCTAGCTGGACTTTTGAATAAGAAACAGGCATCTCTTAATCCTAAATTGCTTGGAATAAGGAGCCAAGGCTCCATAGCGGGTTCTGACCCAGCAAAGCTCAGGGGGTTGGTTGTCACTACTCCAGATCTCTCAGCTCAGAGTCCAGAAGCTTAATTTTTACAGATAATTCACTGGAAGCTTATTTTGTCGCAGACAATTTTACTGTGTAACTCGTGGTCGTAAATCACATGCCACAGGTTATGCTGTCATTTGCCACATGGTACCTTCCAAGTAGAGATGGGCACGACTTAGCGGTATTTCCGTTTCCGTTTCCGTTACTCGTTTCCGTTACTCTACGGAAACGGAAACGGGAATTACTCCGCCAGACTTCGAGCTCGAACCGACGAACGAACAATTTGGTCTGATTTGTCGTGCTCGTTACTTGCATCGCGCGATCGCGCGCGATGCCAAGCGGCACAGAAAAAAAAGTTTTTAAAAGTTAAAAAGCCCGGTTCCCGGCCAAAAAGCAGGCGGAAATATGCCTGCCGTGCCTCAGGGCACCTACCAGAGGGGTGGTTTCTGGAGGTCCCCGCCCGGCCTCCCCCCCTCCTCCGTCCTGGGATGCTCTGGTGTGGTGGTGGGACTCGCCCGCCGCAAAAAGCCCAGTCTCGCCGCCGGCCGCCAAAGCACAACCAAGCGGCACGGGCGGCACAGGAAAAAACTTTTTTAAACTCTCCCCCGGGTCTCCCCCCCACCCAGTCCCGGGCCAAAAAGCAGGCGGAAAATGCCCGCTTGACTAAGGGCACTCACTCAGTAGGGCACCTACCGGATGGGGGGTTTCTGGTATGGAGGGGGGTGTCCCGGCTTCCCCCCCCTCCGTCCTGGGCTGCTCTGGTCTGGTGGTGGGACTCGCCGCAGGCTCGCAAAAAGCCCACTCTCGCCGAGACGCCGACGGCCGCCGCAAACACAAGCGGCACGGACGGCGCAGGAAAAAACTTTTAAACTCTCCCCCCACCCATTCCCGGGCCAAAAAGCAGGCGGAAAATGCCCGCTTGACTAAGGGCACTCACTCAGTAGGGCACCTACCGGAGGGGGGGTTTCTGGTCTGGAGGGGGGTGTCCCGGCTTCCCCCGTCCTGGGCAGCCGGACTCGAGTCGCCTCGTCGCCATGCCATGCGGTGCGGGCGGGGGATCGAAAATGGGGCGGCGAATGCAATATTGTTTTTGAAATCGTGGTCCAAAAACACACAAGCACAACAGAAACACGCGGAAATGGAACTGCCAGATTTTTCACAGTAGCAGTGGTTTTTTTCTTGCAACAAAATGTCTCTCCTCTCCTCCTGTGTCCTCCATTGATTTTATTTGATTTTATTTTATTTTACACCTGCGCAGTGTGCAATGATGGGCTGGCCCAGTGGCCTGGCCAGCCATGTGGGAGGGGACGACCATGCAAATTTTTGGAGCCATCTCACCAATCGCATGGCCACTTGGCCACTGAGACTTCTGGGATGTGCCAAAAAGCCCCCTAAAACTTGCCCTAGCCCCCTAACCCCCTAACCCTAATCCTTGACTCCTTACCCATACGTCACAGACTGTCTTCTTAGTGGGTCAGAGAGGCACCCAGAGGTGCAACCCAATAGCCCACCATAACCTTACCCGTCATTAGCCTAACCCTAGCCCTAACCCTAATCCACCTTAGCCCATAGCCAGATCGACTTGCATTGCACTACACACGCAAGTACGATTCCCTTCTGTGGGACGTGATGGCAGGTGCGACCCACTCGGATCAGGTGCTTGAGCAGGTGCAGTGGCACTGCCTGGCCTGGCGACACGCAGGTCTCGCTCTGCCTGCAAATGGCATGCATAACCATATGGTTGTGCAATGCCATTTTGCAGCAGCAGCAGGTGAGGAGGGGAGACCCCCATGTTGAGGGGTCTCTTGGAGCCTGCTGCTGCTGTCCCTTCCTTTATAGCGGGCCGGCGGAGGCACCCACCCCACAGAGGTGCCTCCAGGAGCCCGCTACCCCCCCAAAAAACCAGTATAACGATAACGAAAAAAACGAAAAACGAAACGACTAATTTTTTCCGATTTTTCGCGAAAACGGAAACGAAACGACTCGGACCCTAGCCGAAAAAGAAAACGAAAACGAGGTTTTTTTCCTGAGTCGTGCCCATCTCTACTTCCAAGTCAAGTGACGGGCGAGGGAGGGAGGCAGAAGTGGGTCTCTCCACTCCCCCTGAGTCAAGAGCAGCATTCTGTCTAACACAATCCCATCTCGAGGGAGAGGACGATTTCTCCTCAAGAGGCCTTGTCTCCTTCTTTCTCCTCAGACGCCAACAACACCTATTTCCCAATAGAGCCTCCCCTACTTCTTTTGCAGGAAGGCACGAGGCAACCTAACCTTTTCCTGTGGCAGAGATAACCTTCAGAATGCAAATGAGCACACTTGCCGGTGGATAATCTCGGAGCACAGAGATATCTGTCTTTGACTAAACAATGGCAGAGGAGGGAAAGTGGGTTTTTTTAAAAAAAGGAAGCAGGAAGAAAAGCTCCTCTTTCCGCATCTCACCATTCACCTCCGGGATGTGACGGCTCTGGAGCTGAGCTGCGATCATTTAAATGTTAATAACACCATTAAATGCTGGTGGGCAAAGAAGCAAACGATCAGCTGGCGAGATGAAGTGGGATTTTGCTCGGCTCTGTTATTGCAGCATGAATCAGGAACCCGTCCCTGGTACTCTATCTCATTTGACCTGCTCAAAATGCCAAATTTGGAACCCAGCTTGGAAGGAGGATGGATAGACAGCCGGTTTGATCCTCTGGCCCCAATATATCCCCCTTTCTTTGAAACCACAACAAAACACTATATTGTAAATCTGACAGGCAGATGCAACATACCACACTGGGACACTCCTTTGGAAACAAGAGTTGACCAACGCATTCTGGTGCCTGGAAACAAACATGGCACAAACTGAGCGTATGTGTTCAAAACAGCTGTTCGGATTTGTACGTGATTGTTGTTGGGAGGAGAGAGTTGTTAAGGGAAAGTGCAACGCTCCATGGTCAGGTAGTGCAGTGCAGGTGTTAGAGTGATACAAGAAGACATGGAAGACCAAGGTCCAAGTCTCTGTTGAGATCTTCAGAATAACTTTGGACAAGTCACTTCTCTCAGCCTGATCCTTCTCCATCGAGTTCTGTTTCTAAGCTTGTGAAAGGCAAAGACAATTACAGAATTTCTGCAGACGAAATTTTCACCCTCCTTGGGGTTGTTTTTTATGGGGGAAATTGGCTGCTGTTGACAACCATCACCCTTGCCTACTGAGTGTGGAAGTCCAATTAATTGCTGGAGCTCCTCATTCACTTGACACCCATGCTCTTGTGACCTACAGGCGGTCTGTGCTGTGGCAATCTGCTTCTCAGTTACAATTGGGGGGTAGGAGGGCTTAACAAAGCTAGCGTGGCACCAGCTGCTGTCTTTTGGCTCCCTGTGTAGCACTGGGAGTGGGTGGGGGAGAAATTATCACATTTGCTATTCTTCTCCAAGAAAGAAGAAGGAGGAAGCCTTCTGCGTTCAAGTGGGGAAAACACACTCACAACCCTGTGTGAACAAGGAGCAAACTGACATTATTTTAAGGAGAGCAGAGACTCTTGATCTGATGAGACAAATGATGCTCAGGTCAAAATGATTGGCTTTAAGGAGTAGAAACGGCCTTAGGGAAGCAGAAATATATCAGCTTAAGTCCTTTCACTTCTTGCTTAAGAATGTCTTACCCATCGTGGTGTTTTCAATGCATTTCTGGCTTTTCACTTGGGTATTCTTCAAATGACAGGAGGGTGATCATGAAGATACAGCAAAGCTTCTAGGATACTTTTTCATCTTGGAGCGGCCAACTGAAGGGAATTAGCCTTTTGCTTTCTTATCTACCATCTTTCGATTAAAGGTCAAAAAAAATGAAACGCGGCAGACCAGCAGGCTATTATGTTTTGCCCACACCAACCCTCTGTGTTGTGGAGCACCAGTACTTTGCATTGTTGTGTGCCTAAACTAGGGTGAAATTAGAGCTTGGTTAGCTTCAGAAATGATCTCATCAGAATGATGATTTTGTTACAGAAAACAAAAGAACAGACAAAACTTGAGACCATGTATCCAATATGGCTTCAACCCCATCTTTATATTTGACATTATTAATGCTCTTCTTCTTTTAGCACACTGTGGTTCTGAAAACAGACATTTCTGCCAGTAACAATAGTTTTTTTATCAGAGATTTGAATTTTGGGGTGGTTACAGCTCCTGTGTGTTCCCATCTTTGTGTGCATGAGTCATATGGACACCTTGCATGAATATACCCATACTAACATAACTATATATCAATTCATCTCTTACTCAAAACAATAGAATACATCGTTTTTCTATGTCCCACTTATAGCACATTCACTTCTACATTCTTTAAAAAAAACTGTGATGCATTTCTTTTTCATTTTGTTAACTATGATGTATGCTCTCTAATATGATGTTGTAATCTGCCTTGGGAATTGTAGAGTGAAGACCGGGGTGTGCATATTTCAATTCCCCTGTGGATAAATAAATGAAATCCTTGTCTGACATGAAGATGTTGGCAAATAATGTGGTACGTCAGGCTTGTGAGTCACCATCATCATGTGGTGAATTTCCATTTACCTAGCAGGAATGCGTGGCAGGGGAATCCCTTTGGGGATATGGGGAATGAATCATTAGATAAGGTCTTAAAAGGCAGTGGGGTAGGCCATGTCTGTCGTTGCACTCGGGAGACTATTTCTCACTGATACTCATGGTCACTTTATACATTTATTCCAGGGAAGACCTGTATCTTGGTGGTGGACAACCAAAGATCCTAGATCCTCACTATTCCTTACCGCTAGCCAATGGGCTATTAGAAAAAGAATTTCCTCGAGGGTGGATGAGAAGTGGTCACAACAGGAGCTGTTCTCTCTGTGTGTAATTTGCAGTTTAGGTTACTTTGGTTTCAAAGGGGTGAATATACAGTATTAGCAAAGCTAAAATGTTTCTGGAAAGGATGCCCTGATTCTCTGCTTTCCCCTGATCATGCTAAAATATGCCTACAGTGTCTTAAGCAATGATACTGGACATCCAATTAGTCTTTCCAGAAGACTACTATGACAAAATAAGAAGATTGCTTTTCTTGGTATACAAATGGTTTTCTTGAAAACTTGTGGTGCTTTAATTTGTGGTGGTTCCCCTCTCCCATGTAAGGGAAAACAAGACTGTATGTGTTGCATGGAAATTGTAATGAGGGAAATTCCCCGCAAGACCTTTTTAGTCAGAGGGGACACTATTGTTTCTCCTGAAACACCTGGACCCCAAAAGGGACTTGATCCTTCTGAGGTAGTCTTTGTGTGTGTGTTCGCATGTGCATGCATGCATGTGCGTGTACGTGCATGCGTGTGCATGTACATGCATGCGAGTACATGCCCTAATAAGAGTTTCCTATTCTCATGAAATAAAGCAATAAAGAGAGCCAAAAATCTCAACCTTCCAAAGCCTTTAATGGCGATTTTCAGCCCCCTTACATATATGCAATTCATGCCCCACTGCATGTAATAAGATCTAGCAACTGGCCAAGATAACACTATTGAAGTAGCCTGCCTCTAATCAATAAACAGCCTAATTATCTGAACATTTTAATTTGATTTTAATTTTACCTGTATTCCATATGCATCCATAGCTGTAAACTGCGCAGCACTTTGAAACGAATATGGAAAGATCCCTTTGTATAACTGTTAGTTTAAGTTGTGGACATTTGTGGGTCATTCTCAGACATAAAGGTGGAGCATGTTCACCCAAAGCACTTTTACTGGAAAGGCACCAGGCTGTGGCTTTCATTTGTTTATACTCTACATAGAAATGTATTTATTTATTTTTAAAGAAAACTTATCAGTCAAGGAAGCATTTCAGGGATACAGAGCAAATCGCTATAATCTGCTTAGCTATTCTGCTCATGCCTGCCATTAACAGCTCTTCGATGTGCATATTTCCATGTGCAGGTGGCTTTGTCACTGAAGAAAGAGCCCATTGCACCACAAACGGTGGATGAGTCACTTTCCTAAAAATGAAACTTGAAAACTCTTTGATCAGACATTTCCTGCTTTAGCATTCCGTTTTGAGAACAAAGCGAGAACTATTCGCAGCGTGGATGGGAACGTTGAGATTTACACCACGTTCTAATGAATTAGCATATTTGTTCAACAGCTGTAGGGTTCCTAAAAAAATGTTCTGGGTGGGAATGTGGATGGGTGACAATTACAAGCAGAATACAAGAATGCTTTCAAAAAGAGTCTTTAATATTTATATATTTTGTGATATATGTTTTTTTAAATACCAGATTTGGAGGGACAGCAGTATACTTTGGCCAGACATGCCCCCACTCCCCAGGCTGTAGCCATGATGTATAAAGGAGCTACTCAGTTCTAGGAAGAAGGTTCCAAAATGTCTTGAGCTATGTGTGGGGATGGAAGCACTAGGGCTAAGTGTGTTCTGTGCCATTATAGAGACCCTAAGAGGGCTTTCAAGGTAAGTGAAATATTTAAGGAGTGTTTCCACTGACTTTCCATGGCTGAGTGGGGACTCAAAACCCATTCTCCAAAGGATCCCAGTCCATCACTCTATCCACTGCACCACACTGGGGATCCCCATTAGGCTCGTAGTGATGGATATATAAATAAATCAAGGACCTGGAATGGCAGGCAAGGCTAGGCAAGGTTTCAGGACCCTGGAGAGAGCACAGACCAGCCAGAAGTAAGGAGTAACACTGCATGGTCAAGCCACTTTCACAGGTGCAGTTGAGTGAAGCAAAGACAACTAATGCATTGGCCTGCCAGCTGTTCTCCATGGCAGACAGCCTGCATATTTCCGCCCAGTGCCCAGTGCCCCAAGGGAGGCAGTCCAGGTAGGACAATCCCCGTCATTCCAAGCCCTCCCGTTGTTCCTCAAGCACTGACGCAGACTGATTAGGCATGGCAAACACCCAACACGAAGTGCAAGATTTATCACAGTTGGTCAATATGCTCCAGCTCCTATCAGCTTACTATGTGATGCTTCATAATTATAGTGCTGCCACCACGTAGACATTCAACAACGTTATAATTAGAGAGTAATTAATGAAAGCGGTTCAGGAGATGGTCAGAAGAACCCTATGCCAGCTGATAGCAGGTAGATACCCAAATTGCCTCTGCGATGATTTCCTGCATCAGCCGTGAAAACTGGAAAAGTCTTCCTCAACCTTAACTTCCCCGCTTTCAATTCCAAAGATCAGACAAACCTCCATGCAAGGAGGGGAAACTGAGATTTATTTCAGGATTGATAAATTGCACATTTATTTATTTATTTATTTATTTAAAATATTTATTTACCAGCTTCCTCCTTTAAAGAAATCCATGGTGTCTTCGGAAATGGTGTTTTATTTATGGTTTGTTTGTTTATTTGTCTGCCTGCCTGCCAGCCTACCTGCCTGTTATTTTAGGTACACATTCCTGTGGCCTGTTTCCTAATATGTATTTCTCAAGGAACAGACTGGGTGGGGGGGGGGGAAACCATTCAATGTCCATAGTGCCGACTTAATCCTCAGAATCTGAGCATATAGTTATACAGCTGGTAGGGATCTGGGATGACCCTAAAACAGTGGCTCCCCAATCATGAGTTCCCAGATGTTTTTTGATAAAAAATCCCAGAAATTCTAGCCAGCACAGTTAGTGGTGAAGGCTTCTGGGAGTTGAAATCCAAGGGCATCTGGAGATCCAAGGTTGGTTGCTCTAAAGAGAGATCAGACATGTTTGTCGAGAAC
>JAHTLZ010000252.1:10556001-10569780 GCA_023846285.1 Phrynocephalus versicolor | reverse complement strand
GATGATGATGATGATGATGATGATGATGATGATGATGATGATGATGATGATGATGATCCTTCTATGGCTCCCTACTGTTTCTTCCATCCTATTTTAAAAATACCACCCTAAAAATAGAAGAAAGAAGAACTGCACCCAGCGCCTTTTGAAGGATATCATCAGGAGACATCAACACCTTGATGCCCCACTGCAATCAAAACATCAATGAGGCCCCAGCTCTAATCCAATGGGACAGTGACGCCATCCCACCCCTCCTCCTGCTGGGCCTCAAATACACAAAATGTTTCCTTTTGAGAAGCAAGAAGGGAGGAGAGGAACGGCGAAGAGCAATTAATCCACGATGAGTCAGCAGTGAGAAGCTGAGTGGCAGATTGAGCCACCACACAGATGAGCCATCCTTCCCTGGGAGATGTATGGCATTTTCTATGCAAATTGTAATAATTATTTACACATGTTGTTGCCCTTGCTGCCTTTCTTGGACAAGGCTCAAGTGGCCATCCTGTTTCTTTCCCTCCAAAATCATGCTCGGTCTGGTCCTGTTGCTGCCCTTGGCTGACAGCTTTGAGTCGTGTTTGACTGTCATGTTCCCCATCTGAATGTGCTTTGTTTGGCCTTCTCGTGCGCCTTTTAAATCCAGGCATGACATTTGAAAGTGATGCTAACGAGCTATGATTACACTCTTCCAATGTTGTTGCAGAGTAGCAACGCCAAGGTCCAAATTAGTGCCCAAGAATAACCATAATTGCCTCAACAAGCATAGTTATCATTATTATTAATCAGTACTTTTTGTGTACCCAGTGCCTTGATCTCATTCAGCCTCTTAATGTTCTGATGAGGAGGCTTGCAAGCCTAATTTGAAGAGAGGAGAAAAACCAACTCAACCAATAGTGTGTAGGAAATGTTTAACACTGTCTTCTGAGGCTGACCGTCTCCAAAGGAATCTGCATTCAGTGGCGTGAATTCATAACAAAAGACTGGTGATGGCCTTGTCTGGGAGACCACGACTGACTTTGGCCCACAATCACAGGACTGATCCTAAAACTAGACTCTGCAGGGAGTACATCTCAGGTATTCAAGACATCCATTTTCCCAAGTCCCAGTTCAAAGACTTTCCTCCTGAGACCCAGAGCCTCTTGATCCTTACATCTGTGGCCCACGCCAGCCACAAAAGGGCTTCTGTTCCTGGCCAGCCATTCCTGAGGCTCTAGCAGGCAGCTCTTGGGAGCCCCCCCCTTCACTTTCTTAATGCTTTTAGAGAGAAGCATTCACTCATTTCTTCTATGGACAGAGTCTCCGTCCTTCAAGAGAGAGGTCCGGCCACTTCTCCACAGCCACTGTCCATGCATGGCTGGTCTGTGGTGAAAGTGTTCCAATTCATGTGCAGACTGTACACACAAAGTGGGAAAAGTAGGGCCACCTTTAAGATGGGTGAATATGTAGAGAAGTCTGTGAGGGACCTGGCAACTAAGAGCTCCCCACAAAGCATAGAGAGCGAACCTGTGCCTTCTCTCTGTGGTTGCCGCAAGTTGACAACAGGGCACAACCTGACCTCTTCCTGATGTCAGGGAAATGGAAAAATGCCTTTACACTGTCCCACAGCTCTTAAGGCACTCCCTGGGTGGTTAGCAATTGGCACACACATATACCCCAGTGATCTGGGCCCTCATTTTATTGACCTCAAAAAGTTGGAAATGGGGTGAACCTTGAGCTGGCTGCCTGAGATTGAACCCCAGCTCATGAGAAGAGTTGTGGCTGCAGTACTGCACTTTAACTATGTGCCTTTTAATTATCTTTTAATTGTCTTTTTATTATGTGTCTTTTATATGAATCTACCATACATGATCACATAGACTTTGTGTTTATAACCACTTTTAACCTTGTGTGATTGCATTGACACTATGTTTACAATGTTAATTTCCATCACTCCTAACTTTTACATGGAATTTTTACTCTCTAACTGTTTGTGTTCTCTTGTAGCTTTAATATTGTCTTTTAATACTGTAAGATGTCCCTCAGTTCCCTGTTCTCAAACTTGAATATGTTTTAATTGTACTGGACTGTATATTGTCCCTCATTACTGTAAGCCACCTTGGGTCCTTTTCCAAGGAGAAAGGCAGGGTAAGAATACTCTAAATGAAATAAATAAATAATAATTAATTAATTAAATACTGCACCACAGGGCTCACCATGGACGATGACACTGCTCTCTCTCTCTCTCTCTCTGTGTGTGTGTGTGTGTGTGTGTGTGTTTCTTCATTAAGCTTTTCCTGACATGGCAGCAGGTGAACCATGGTTTAGGTAGTACTTCCCTTATTTGTATTTCTCTGCCCTCTCCTTTTCTAGTAACTTCCCCTTTTACTTCGACCCACCTCATTAACTTGTTTTCCGCATTTGCCAAGCAGATTTAATCAATATCCACTATAAGACCCGCTTCTTCGTTGCACTAATTAATACACCGGGACATGAATTTGTCACCTCCGAAGCTTTGTGCACGTATCTGGAGGAAAGAAGGACGCTAATTATAGCTAAATACATGTCAAGACCTCCCATTGTTCTGGAAATTGTATATTTGAAATGAATAGTTAGATGATTTGTTTGGCTTCCCCTTGCCCTCTTTTCTCCTAATGCCGCAGAACTGTTCGGAAATCAGAATAATGAGGTGTCACTAGCTGGAGCAATAACCGGTGCTCTATCTCTTGCTAGCCATTGTTCCCCATAATCAACCGAGGACTCTGCTTCCTACACCCCACTGAACATATTCCCTTGATCACACAACACAGTTGCAACTAATCATCTCAGAAACCCCAATGTGTTTAAGGAGACAATTTCAAAGATTATCCGGAGATTTATCTGAGCAGAAATGCAGGAGGGTACCAGATGGAGATGATTCCTTAGTAATTAACTAGACATTGTTCCTCAGGGTGCGAATCACTATGAAAACATTTCCTTGAGCATAATAATGCCTTGCCATGTTGATGTTTTCTTTTTCATTTTCCCCTGCAGATGAAATATGTCTTTAATATTTAACACGTTAATCAATGCATTTTATTAATAGATTGTCTTTAGTCTCCCTTTTTTTTGGGGGGGGGGAGACAAGGCACGCTCCTCTCTTCCATAAGAACAACACACCTTCACAACCTTCTAAATCCTACCCACCCTCCACAGATGCTCAATACACAGTTGGGGGGCATTAATATTAAAAGAGAAGTGATGATGAATACAAATATGAGGTATGAATAAAATATACATATGCATTCTGTCCTCAAGGGAGATCTACCCCTGAAATTGTTCATTCCTTGGCTCCCACCTCTCTTTCCTCACAGTGGCCATGGCTGGGGCAAAAGGAAGGATGCAACCAGCTGGTGGCTGATCAACACTCTAGGGCCTCTTTGGCTATGCCTATTAATGCATTTGGACATCTTCGTCACAAGCCCTTTGATCCGGGAACTGCAGTGGCCAATTGGTGATGGAGATGGCTGATGGCCCACTCTCTGTTTCCATGTAGTGTTGCCAGAAAGGATTGGCCAGAAAGAGGTTTTGCCTTAAGGAACTCAGTGATGATCAGGTGAGATGAGGAAATGGTGATGCTCAGCTCGGTCCAATAATCTTTCCCATTGGTCTTCCTAGGAAATGTGAGCTGCTCTTAGCAGAGATCTGCATCCTCCCTTATCTAGCCTTGATTCTGAAGATCCTCAGCTCTCCTGGACCTTTTCCAGAGGATGGTCAACCCTTTACCACCTGGTTCTTTCAAATGGAGATGCCACCTCTGGTTGAAGGACCATGGGACCTTCTCTGTTGAAAGCAAGGGCTCCACCAGGAAACCCTAGAGTCTCCATCCTGGCCCTTCTACCACAAAGCTAACTGCTTTTGGATTCCTCACTCCTCTTTGCTTTCATGACTCAAAGATCCCAAAGGATCCTTTTCTGGGTTACAAGTCAATCAACAGGCAACAAGGCACTGAAGCCAATGGGATCAAATTTCAGATCAGTAAAATCCTTGCAGCTAGAATGATTCCCAATCATTGGGGATTATGGATTAACTAAAAACAAAAAAACCCAGTCTATTCGTCATTTTACAATGTTAAAAAAATAAGACAGATACACGGGGGGAGGAAGAGCAACAAGAAGGAAAGGGGAATTTTTAAATTAGTCTTAATTAGGGACTCCAAAATGATATGTGAGTTGCTTGTACTTTGCTTGTTGCTGTTTTTGCATAAAGCGCAGAACATCTGCCTTTGATTGTGGCTAGAGCTTTGTTCTTCGGGCTTCTGCATGGACCTGGGCTTTATTTGGTAATTTAATGTACTGCCTCTCAGCTGACTTCTGTGAATATTCCCGTTCCCAGCCTATTAAATCTGCTCCGGCACTGCCATCCTTAATTCGATTCAATCCATCCAAGAGGCATGGTGATGCGCTTTGGATCTGGCATCGCTGTAGCCCCGGAAACAAGCTGTTCTAAAAACAGGCCACTGGCTGCCAGGAGAAGCCGGCCGGCAGCCACCGAATCTCTGCTGCAAAATGAAAATAAAGTAAGAATAAAGGAATCGCCACAGGCAGCTGGGCTGGATGCTTAAGGGTGACAGAAGGGGAAGTGTCATTTGGGCCACAGCTGACACAGGTGGTTGAAGAATATGGAAAGAAGAGACAGTGTCACGTACAAGAGAGGCCAAGAAAGGAAGGAAGGAATGTCAGGTGTCAAGCCCCGCACACAGAGCACACACACAAACAGGGTTCAGTTCTTTGCCAAGATCTTTAGTGGAAAGCCAGGCAAGTTCAAGTCCATTGCTAACAATCAAGTGCCAGATAAATAACAGAATCCAACTCTCAGCAATTAACAGTCCAAGTCAAAACCAGAATATCTCACGGAAACCAGATGCCTAACCCAAGGGAACAGATCAAGCAGTGGTCCAGGAAGCCAGTCCAAAATCAGGAAACAGAGCCAAGGTCACAGACAGGAACATGGTTGCAAGTTCAAATGACGCGTTGCTCCCACAGAGAACTCAAGGTGAGCTTATCAGCTTTATCCCAAAACAGGGAACACATCCTTACTCCTGGAAAGGCTTCTGCTAGTACTCAGGGCTTGCTGCCCTGATTCCCCGTCTAGCATCAAAGACCCTTTCCCTAGCCCTCCTTGTAGCACGTCTTTGCAGAATCCTGCTCATGGCCCTTCTAGGGGGAGAAGATATGTTTTCAGCTGAGTCATCAGACCCAGCTGCCTGCTGATTTGAGCTGCAAGGCTCTTCCAGCAGCATTTCACCATTTAACGCCTCAGAGTCAGGTTCTGTGACAGGCAGGGTCCTGGCATCAGGCTTCACTGAGGGGGCTGGGGGCTCCGTTAGTAAATGAAGATAGCAACATTTTCATAGTGGGCAAACTAAAAAGAGGCAAATGCTGGGAACAAGATACGAGCCCAAACGGATGCCATCAAGACAAGCGAATCGCCTTCTGTGGAGCTGTCTCTATAGTCGCCCAGTCCACAGACAATCATCTTAACTACACATCAGGCCTCCCAATCCCCAGGTGGTGAACTCTGAGTCAGTTAGGCATCATTACATCTTGGCGATAGTGGGCAATCCTGTGGATCTGATGTAACTGTTGTTTCTTGAGGAGATCATGCTTCCCTTGGAAGACTTCCACTTGGTTTGCAAGGATGCGACCACCGCAGAGGTCAAAATTGACATGAAGGGGAAGGGAGGAAATCTCACCAAGCTTCTTATTCTGTGTGGAATAGAAGCCAGAATCCTATTGATGTTTGCATGAGGCTTCAGTAATTGTCGGTGCAGAAGAGAGTGACTAAAATGATTACTGGGCTGTATTGTAGCGTGGGGTTAGTGATTCAGCAGTGATTTCAGCTCTGAGACAAAGCAGGGTGGAGACAGCTTCTAGTGAACAGCTCTTTAATCAGGGAGAGACAAGACTGGGGACTGGGGACTGGGGGGAGGAAGTTACATTTATAGGCACCAGAACTGGCTAGGAAAAGATACATTTTGGAGGGAACAATTACAAGCAATCAGAAGGCTGCCTTTTGGCGGGAACCAATAGAATCGAGGATCCAAATGCAGCAACTAGAATCAACCAATAGGCCTGTTACCTTTGGAACAGGAAGGCAGTTACTTCAACCAGCAATTACAGATCAATACACAACAGGCTGGGGGACCTCCCTTATGAGGAAAGGCTAAAACATTTGGGCCTCTTTAGTCTGGAAAAAAGGTGCCTGAGGGGGGATATGATTGAGACATACAAAATAATGCAGGGCATGAGTAAAGTGGATAGAGGGAAGCTCTTTTCCCTCTCCCAAAATACCAGAACTAGGGGACATACACTCAACTTGAGGGCTGGGAGAGTAAGAACTGACAAAAGAAAATATTTTTTCACCCAGTGCATTGTTAGTCTATGGAACTCCCTGCCACAGGATGTGGTGATGGCATCTAGCCTGGATGCCTTCAAAAGGGGATTGGATAGATTCCTGGTGGAAAACTCCATCACAGGTTACAAACCATGATGGAGATGTGTAATCTCCAGGCTTAAAACCAGGGTACTTCAAGGGCCAGATGCAGGGGAGTGGTACCAGGAGACAGATATTAGTCTCATTCGCTCCCAAACGCATCTGGTGGGGCCGCTGTGAGATACAGGAAGCTGGACTAGATGGGCCTTTGGCCTGATCCAGTATGGCTCTTCTTATGTTCTTATGTTCTTATGTCGCACATGGACACAGGGCACCAGGGTGTGCTTTGTTCATGCTCATGCTCATGTTCCCCCTGGAGCAGCTGAGAGGCCCTCAGTACCTTGTCAATTCAGGGCAGTTAACCACAGCCAGTTATGCAAAATTCATGGAAACACCCAATTGGATTCCAGCCAGACTGTTCCAATGCATTGGGATCATTGATGAAGAGATATTCATCAGCCATCCCCAAGACCCAAGCCACGGGTGTACATAGCTTCTCCAGAACTCTGTGCAAAGGCCTCTGTATGTATAGGGTGGCCACATGCCCTTTCCAAATGAAGACAGACTTTCTGTTTGAAAGGTTGTGAGAGGTTGTGAGAGGATAAGCCTGTTCCAGATGGTGCCCTTCATTTGGAAACCTGATCAGTCCAAGCCTGATTACAAATCCAAGAAATAAAAGAAGAAGGAATAACAGGGACCTTGAAGTTTCCCATCATTCATTCTGTAGCAGCAGCAGACTTAGCATACAGCACAGGGGGTCACCTGATCAGGATTGTCCCCGCTTAAGTGAGTTGCACTGTATTGTTACCTAAATGATAAAAATCATGCATAGTTTTGCTCCTGAACTTGTCCGTTGTGTGGAGAAACTCTGATCTCAGCCAGCGTCAAACTCCATATTTTCACTGGACTCCTTCAGACTTGCATTGAAGTCTCTCTCTCTCTCTCTCTCTCTCTCTCTCTCTCTCTCTCTCTCTCTCTCTCTGATGCCTGTTGGCAGCCATTTCTCTTCTTGCCTTACAGAATGGATTTGAGAGGTGAGTCCAATTTGAACCATTGCTGTAGGCCCCTGAATCTCTTCCATAAGGCTGTGACATGGGATGAATACCTCCCTCGTCTCTCCCCCCATAAAGAGGCAGGAGAAGGTTGGGACTGTCCATTAGGAGAGATGCCGCTAGAAAGCAAAGTGCAACATCAATGCCGCCACAGCCCCAAGGGCCCTCTCTAAATCATGTGAAGGATTGGCCGGCTAGAAGGATTGGTATTAAATCATATTGCCTCCCTGGAACGGATTGCAAGGCAATCTGGAAGTGGGAAGTGGAACTTGAAGATTTTGAATGTGGACTCTAAATCATAAGGCTAGATTTATCCCAGCCATATCTGCTTGGACTCCCCTATCCTGCCAACTGCGCTGCAGACTTGGGAGGATTTGGGGAGGGGGAGAGGAGGGGAAATGGAAAGTTGAGAGCTATTTTTTATGCACACCAAAGCATCCCTTCTGGGTGTGAAAGGACAGAAACATGACTGGAGGGGAAATTGAGTGTGTAACCAGAGCTAATGATCAGACAAAGCCCTCTCACTCTCATGCACAAAGCCCTTTGATGAGTGGTCTCCTAGTCCTTTCTTGCTTTCATGGGTTCCCTCATTAGATGTTCAAGACCCTGAGAAACATCAAGCATATTTTGTTGTGCCTGAGATACCTTTGGGACACTGGATATGTTCAGTAGTAGATTCAACCATGCATTGATGTCTTTCCGTTGCAGCTGCTGAACAGTTGAGTCGACCAAAGGTCTGCTGATTTTCACACGACCCCTAAGATCCGCTGGCCACTTAAATTTGGACCAGAGATCTTGGGGGTTTGTCGCTGTTCCTGTGTTCCCACCCCCTCCGCACTCCTGGCTGCTGTCTGCATGAGGGGAGGGAGAAAAAAGGAAGAAAAGAATGCCGGCTCACCTCCGTTTTGCCGTCTCCCTCTGCTCCTGGCAGCATTCCAGTCTCTTAGTACAGTATCTCTTAAAGGGGCGGGGAGCAAAACAACAACAAACAGAAGCGAGGAGAGCCCGGCACTCACTACATTACATCCGCATCAGGAATTTTTCACCCCCGGAGAGCAGGTACTTGAAAAGTCTGCTGGGACGCACTTAGGTGGGCGTGGTCACACTTAGTTGTTTGTAAACTCCGGAGCTGGTGAGGAAACAATTTTAAGCTCCGGATCTGGGAGCCATTTGCCACGGATTTTAGGGGTCGTGTGAAAAGGCCCCAAAAGCTGAATTACCAAACACAGGCTTAACCCCACAGCTTGGTTTGGGGTTGTTTGTACAAGCAGATGGAGCTGGGTTTGGTGATGGGCTTGTGCGTACTGGAAAGAGGAAGTTCTTTAGATACCAATAATGAGAGAAAGGGACTCATACTTTATTGCTTCTGGAAATTCATTCAGAGAGATATCAGGGCAAAGGCAACTTTGTTTTCAAAAGAAACTTGGGAAGAATTTCCTGAGGGTTGGGCATATTTGCAGACCTTATGGAAACATGAGTGTCCACCGAAGGGCCGAGATGGAAACTCATCTTGACCCCAACATTACTTTATCTGGACGAAAGTATTCAGAGAGAAGGATGCACCAAGTGCAGCCGTGTCCAGAAGAACTTTGGCACGCTTGTTGAGCCAGCTCCTTTCAGCTGCCCCATTATGACTCTACACTGTTATGGAGGAATCTTCCCTCCACCAAAGAAAGTTAAAACAAGGCAGTTAAGTCACGTTCACACAGATATGTCTCATCCTTGAGTAAAACAAGGGCGTCTCAAGACAACAAAAATACCTTTGAAAAGAGTGCTAACTCCAAAAAGACCAAGGCTCTTTGCTCTCAGATACCTGTCAGAGGATATGTGTGTGTGTTTGTTTTTTGATGTTGCTAAAACCTGACCAGGCTGTACAAAACATAACATTTTAAATATAAAATATAAGGTTTGGGTACGGGGAGGGGGGAGTTGTGCAAAACCTTGACTGCCTTGATTTATTAATTTTTTTAATGTTTTAATGTTGCAAAAACATTCCAAAAAATCCGATTAACGCTCCAAATTTCAGAGAAAAGAGAAATGTTTGCTCTCCTGCAACCCTCACCTGAAAGAATGGTGCAAACGAAGATTCAGACGCTTCCATGGGAGCTCCGTCTCTTTTCGACCACCTGCAACACTTGACCTCATTGACAGATGGGCAGGTTGGAGGCAAGGAGTTACTTCAGAGTTAATTTAGACTAATCCTATTGAGGAGAGCAGGTCTTCCAACTGAACACTTCAAGGCCAACCTAGTAATTGAGAGCAACATAAAAGGAGGTCTTTGGGGTTTGCTTGCCTTTTTAGAAATAAATAAATAAAGCAGAACAGCAATCCATTGCAATCAGAACAAGATTCTTTAGGAGAACAGTTTAATTAATTATCTCAGGTAGGGCTTGTCAACTCACTAAAGGATTTTTCTGAAGTCTTATTCTCCAATTAAAACTCCTTCAACTGGAGGAGAATAAAATGCAATCAAGTCAGACAATAGAGAAGTGTCTTTAGAGCATACTTCATTTTGCTTAGCTAGATGCATGCTGAGTTCATCTAGTTAGGGCAAGGCAGAATGAACGAAGAGCAAATATAGGGAGCCTGATGGATTTATTTTCCATCTCAATGAGAGAGCTGGACTGACTCATGCCATCTCATTGAGAGAGAGAGAGAGAGAGGAGGGAGAGAGGCCCATGAATTGACTTACAATGCTCCTGATGAACAGCAAATGGTAGGATTCCAATGGCCATGAACTGTGAATGGCTGCATGGCATGACTACATGGATCCTGTCAGCCTAGTTTTCAGGAGTGGCAGCCATGTTGGGAGAGCTCACTCTGAGTGGATTTTCATTGACTAAAACAGAGCTTGAGAAAATGGCCTCTGTTTGGGGAAGAGGCAGCAGCTCCCAGAATTAGGCTGGTGGACAATCTCCTTGCAAAGAGTCCTCTTGTTCTCTTCACTGAGTGAAAAGATGAGGCTATTGTTTGGTTGTGTTTTTGTAGATTTCAACTGCCTTTTCATTCATTCAGTGTGGCTCTCTTGGAATTAAATGGCTATAGCAGACTCGTGAAAGAATGGCTTTAGGAAAAGCATGGGGCCATAGCAGCTTGCCCATAATACAATAACCTTTGGACTTGCAGAGCAAAATGGGACCTTGTGGATCATTATGTCTAGCCCCTCTCAAGGAGATGCAGTGGGAGAATTAAACTCCCAACCTCTGGATCGCAGCCAAAGACCAAAGCCAGTGAGCTACCCAGTGGCTGTTGGTAAACAGAATTCCATACTGTCGCCAACAAAGGGAAAATCCTACAAGAAGTGGATTTTCCCAGTGTCTTGCAAGGGCAAGGAAATATCATTCATTTGAGGGCTGTGCTTCCAGGAATTAGAGATTTTGCCCTTCCTTCTCCTTCTCTTCCAACACATCACAGAGTGCCTCCTCAAAACAAAGACCAGCCCAAATGCAACCTCTTTCAGAAATGTCCATATTGTCCATAACAGAACAAGCTGGGCTTGATTGTTAATTCTGGAGCATTAAGGGATAGAGTATACTTTGGTTCTTTGGAATGTTATTCCTACTGACAGTGCATTGAAAATACAATTGCTTAGCTGTTCTTTCTTAAATGAGTGTTGTAAAAATAGCATGCAATAATAAATCACCACCTGAGCCAGAGTGATGCTTGCTCCAAGATTCATGTCAATATCCAGATCTACCAAGACATTAACAGAATTGGATTTTCATTGCCTTTGTTTGCACGAAAAAGATTAATACTGAGAAATTAAGGGTAGTGGAGGGGGATTATATGTGCTCCTTTATGAGCAATTGGTTTATTGACATGATGAACATGTAGGAAATTTTGACTGGAGAGGAAAAAAATCAAGCCATTGGATTTTATGTGCAACCCAGGAGAGAAATTTAACACTTGAATATCGAATAAGGAAATTCAGTGAGGAAATGTCACTCTGTGGCAGCTTGTGCCACACCAGGTGGTTCGGGGCAGCGATGTAAGGCCTTACAATAATAAGGCCACACCTGGAGTATTGGGTACAATTCTGGTCACCGCATCTCAAAAAAGACATAGTAGAACTGGAAAAGGTGCAAAAGAGAGTGACTAAAATGATTACTGGGCTGGGGCACCTCCCTCATGAGGAGGATGCCTTCAAAAGGGGATTAGACAGATTCCTGGAGGAAAAGTCCATCACAGGTTACAAACCATGATGGAGATGTGTGTTCTCTCCAAGCTTAAAACCAGGGTACTTCAAGGGCCAGATGCAGAGGAGTGGTATCAGGAAACAGATCTGTAGTCTCGTGTACTCCCACAGACATTTGGTGGGGCCACTGTGAGATACAGGAAGCTGGACTAGATGGGCCTTTGGCCTGATCCAGCATGGCTCTTCTTATGTTCTTATGTTCTTATGTTCTTATGATGTCATTGGTTTCCCCACCCCTGGGATGTACTGATGTTTCTAGTAGCTTTTGGGGGTGGCAGAAGGATGTGGTCATGCTGTGTGCATCATCATACGACTACTGCTGGGAGCGCAGAAAAGGGCCCTGCCCATCATGCTGGCCACTTTCACTTTGACTGGCCTCCTTGCTCACCTTGAAGCCTTGTTGTAAGCAGTGGCTGGCTGCTTGGGTCCGAAGACCAAAAGGGTTGAGCAGGCTGGGTCCTTTGAAGTGCTGTATTAAAATCCACTTCCGCTTTTGGGGGAAAAAAGATGAGATTGGAAGGGTGCTCTCTGGACCTGCCGCCTGCCTGAAAGATGAATCCCTGCTACTGAAAGCTTCTGAGTGCCACAAGATACTTTAGTTTGGCTTTGCTATGGATTTTTTTTTTCCTGTGTGGATGGAGAGAATCTTGAGGGCAGGATAAACTCCAGAAAAGCTTTGGGACCACATAGGGGCCCCAGAGAAGTACCTTTTGCTCACTTGTGACCTAAATTCTCCATTTCCACAGTCCAGGCTTCGACACCTGCCTGCCCTGAGGTGTGATCAGCTGAGTTTACGATGTGGCAAGAATTTGAAAAGCCAAGATCGGCGTTGAATGAGTCTGAGGACCACAGCATGCAAACAACTTGTCTTAAACTGACAAACTTATTTGTATATGTGTGTGTAGGATGAACACACAAAAACAAATTTGCATAAGAAAGATTCTGGGTGGGTTGTGCACAGTACCTTGACGTGCAGGTTACAGTTTGCACATCACCTAGATTCTGCCTTTCTCTTATTGACAAGTGTTGTAAATTCTAAAAGATACTTCCTTGACAGGTAGCATTATGAGACACATCTAACCGTGAGCAAAACAGGAGATGATTTAAAACAGATGTCAAAATAAATTCCAACTGAAAGGCAGTGTACTCATGAAGTGCAGCTGAAGGCTTTATTCTGTTCCCAACAGCATTCACTTGCATCAGGGAACTTTCTAACCAGCAACAAGAATATTGAAAATAAAACGAGATAGAGTGGACTCTCATCCACCAAAGCCTGCTCTTGAGATCCGGGTTAAGCCCTTCCCAGGCAGCACTGTCCCTCTAAGGTACCGGCCACTACATGCTGAAAAGAGCTTCCTTGAAAGGCCTTGCATGTGTACAGAAATGTCTTGAGCATGAGCCAAGATTCCATATATTTTGAAAGTAGGGTGCCTTCACCTGCTAGGCAGGAAACGGGGATTACTGGAAGACGAGATGGGCCCCAGAGCACTCCCTCCAGATCTGTTCCCAAGAGAAGGCCAGTCCCTCCAATGTAAGAATCAGGAGAACAGGGGCCCTCCTGGTAAGGAAGATGTAAGGCAGAGAGTTCAAAGGGGGCAGCAGCAGCAGCAGGAGGGAACCAAAGGCTGACCACTGGGAATGTTTAGGTTCGAAAAGATGTCATATTGAAGAGGGGGGTGGCTTGTTTCCCATGGCTTCAGAGACTAGGACCCGGGACAATGGTCTCAAAGGACAGGAAAAGAGATTCCATTTGAACATTAGGAAGAACTTCATGATGGCCAGAGCTACTCGGCAGTGGAATAATATGCTGCCACAAGGGAGGGTGGTGGAGTCTCCTTCTTTGGAGGTTTTTAAGCAGAGGCTGGATGGCCATCTGTTTGGAGCCCTGTGATGGGGGTTCCTGCATGGCAGGGGGTTAGACTGGTTTCTTCCAACTCTATGATTCAATGAACTATCCCTGGAGCATAGAGTCAGGACAGGCTGGGCCAAAATACTTGCCCATCATTTTCCTGGACATTTCGAGACCTTGGATGCCATGCACTATTTATTTATTTATTTATTTATTTATTTATTTATTTATTTATTTAT
>JAHTLZ010000252.1:10529717-10540379 GCA_023846285.1 Phrynocephalus versicolor | reverse complement strand
TATTTATTTATTTATTTATTTATTTATTTATTTATTTATTTATTTATCGGATTTATATAACACCCATCTGGCAGCAAAGGCCACTCTGGGCACTTTACAAATACAAAACATAACATCAGCAAACTTCAGTGAATAACGATACAGCAAAATAAAATGTAAAAAAAAAAAACATATTAAACCTAACTAAATCCAATTAAAATAAACAGATTGATTGACCGTGCTTGGCATTTTTGGAATAATAACGTTAGAATGGTAGGTATGCAAGGGATCCTCTGGATCATGGGGTCCAGTCCCCTCCCAAGGAGGCCCAGTGGGAACTTCAACTGTGAGCCTCTGGCCTCCGTAGCCCAATGCCTCCTCCACTGAGCTATCCAGCAATTCTAGACTGCCTGCAGGTCCATTGACTCAGTGGGGGTGGACAGGGGACTCAGTGCCTCCAGAGGTTCCATGGATTCATCATACGTGCAATTGACGATGGTAAGCCCCAAACAGCATTCGTGGGGGTGGGGGAGGGGCTGCTGCAGGAGGAGGAGGAAAGGGTTCATTTGAAAACGATGACACTTTTCAAGAGGATTTATCCTTCTGTGTTGGAACATGTCTGACTCTCTGAAACTGCTGCTTTTGACTACTGAAAACCACAGGCCCAAGTAGTCCCAATAAACATTTTGGAATGACAACATGTTTGTTGCTGCGATCCCCATTTCCCCCCAAATCAAAGGCTTATACATTTAATAGCCGATGGGAAATTTCTTATTTTGGCATAAGGTCTTCTTATTTGGGGTGGGTCTTCTAAGATTTCCACATTCAAAGTGGGAGGTGATAATCCCCTAGATCCATTAGCAATTATTTTAAAGTATTCTTGAATACTTTAATGCTTTTAAAGTCTTACAATTGCCGACATGGCCTTTAGAGAACCTAATTCTTTAATGACACAATTTTAGTAGCAAGAGGAAATGATAGAAGACAGCACCTTTGCCGCAAGCAAAGATTGGGCCATGGTGCTAATGAAGAAATTAGTGCATCAAAGGACATTGCAGGGAGGAAAACCATGAACTAAGGCAGAGAGCAAGCCTTACCTGTTGCAAATCCATTGACCAGTGGGGACTGCCTGAATAGAGTTTTCTGTTGGTGTTGCTTGGCTTTATGTTTGTTTGTTTGTTTGTTTGTTTATATGCCACTTATCTGGCAGCAAAAGTCACTCTGGGTGGTTTGCATCAACGGTAGTAACAATAAAAAACACCCCTTAGGGTATTTGTACATGACCCCTAAACTCCGCTGCAAATGGCTCCCAGCTCCGGAGCTTAAAATTGTTTCCCCACCAGCTCCGGAGTTTACAGAAAATTAAGTGCGGCCACACCCACCTAAGCGCGTCCCAGCGCACTTTTCAGGTACCTGCTCTTGGGAGGGTGAAAAATCCCAGATCTGGATGTAAAGGCATGAGTGCCAGGCTCTCCTCGCTTCTGTTTGTTGGTTTTTTTGCCTCCCGCCCCTTTAAGAGAAGGAATCAGGACGACGACGGGGCTTGGGGAGGCTTGGACCGGCAAACGGAGGTGAGCCTGCATTCTTTTGTCCCCTTTTTTCTCCCTCCCCTCATGCAGACAGGATCAAGGAAGTGCGGAGGGGTGGGGACGCAGGAAGAGCAACGAACCCCCAAGATCTCTGGTCCAAATTTAAGTGGCCAGCGGATCTTAGGGGTCGTGTGAAAAGGCCCTTAGCCAGGACATTGGGAGAGCCAGAGAGAAATTTCTATTGGGGGTTGGTGTAATGATAACATGTGATAAAACCTTGGAAAACTGCCCCCCACCACCACTGTGGAGAAATGGGCTGTAAGAGAGGCATTCATAAGGCCAAACACACATGGCTTTTGAGAGGATGCAGCCCTATCCAAAGGGTGTTCACTGATGGACTAGTGCTGTCCCTTGCCTGAATCTTCAATGTCATCTCACATCAGTTTTCACGCCCCATTCCAGTAGATTCAGCTGACACTTGACAGATCACCATTGGTTTGTATTTGCATAAATACATAACAGACATTAAAAACTCTGTCTAGCCAGAGTTCAAGAGTACCATTTGCCTTTAGGCATTGGGTACACAAACATTCATGTGAAGATGGGTTTCTCTCCCTTGCAAAAGAGAGGTGCTGCGATAAAAATTGTAGTGTGGTTTTTTTCCAATTCTAGTTTGCCCTTTACCAAATGTGTGTATGTATATTTAATGAGTTGATGAACTCCTTTATCTATGGCTCATAAATGAATATTACAGGCACACTTTTACTTATATTGTGCAATGTTAAAAGTCTATTTGTAAAAGCAATTTGTACCTGGAATGATCTACGCTCGGTGAAAATATTGCCGCTCTCTCGAAATGCAGAGAAAATTGTTGCGTAATGTCTCCCATGATATATCAAATTATGACCCATTTAGGGGCCCTGACTGTAATTTGAACTCTTTCTTCATCTCTTATCAGAATAATAGAAACCTAAAGAGATGAAGCAACAATGAAAAACCTGCCAAGACTGAGGAAGAAGCGTGTGGGTGGTAGAAACAACGACAAGAAGAACTATCCTGCTAGTCATCTGTAGAAGCAAAAAAACTTCGCTAGCTCATGAGTGACCTTAAAAACTGTCCTGCTTTCTTTGGCATATGATTCCTTTGGCTTCCGCCCACTTCCTCTGAAGTCCAGGGTTTAGCTGTGGTTGTCCACCTATTTCTAGGAGAGGGGCTGCTTCAAGTCTCATCACTAGAACACTGAGAAGTTCATTGTCTCTCTAAGCTCTGCTCACCACCTTTAGAGACAAGGTGACCACAGCTTTCTCAACGGCAACACTCAGACCGCTTCCTTTGAGCCTCCTTGTTTAGGACATTTCTGGGCCTCGCTCCATGCCTCATTGTCCACACGAGGGTCTGTGGCAGGGTTTTCCCTTCCCCTGAACTAGGGTGTCATTTCTGGGGCAGCCGTCTGTTTCAAAGGCTCTTTCTTCCCTCTTTGCTTTTACTGCAGTTTTTATTTAATGATCCACTGACCCACCCACCCCCTTTTCATTTTAACCATCAGCTCCCTTAGGGGCCCTTGCCAGGATCAGAAAACAGAAGAGTAGGTGTTCCAAACAAATGAATTAATAAAGATATAGCCGGTTAAGGTCAAAAAAGCATAACAGGAATTGGGTCCTAGACCAAACCACGTGGCTATGGCCGCCATATTGGTCTGCCTAGATATGGGAAAACAAAACAGTTGTGGGTTTTTTTTAAAAAACACCACTTTCTGTACTGAAGAAAACAGAATATCCCTGCCATGCTAGCACAGATATCTGGGTAATAATAACTGTCAAGTAACTTTCTACTCTTCTTCCTCTGAAGCCACCTCTCAACACAATTCCTACAACGATATGGAGGCAACTCGTGGGCAAACTTTGGAGTGTGCCAAGTGATGAGGCAGGACTGATCGTGCGGCTATGTTGGTTGGGCAGCCAATCATGTTTTCCTCCATGGGTTATATATGGCTGCATGTTTGCATCATCCCAGCATGAGGATTTGAGCTCCAAGCTTATGGATTTTATTCATTTATAGATTAGCCTTCCTGGTTCTCTCTCTCTCTCTCTCTCTGTTTTTTTTTTTTTTTTTAACCGGTAGGTACAGATCATAAAATTCCCTTTCTCTAAAATGGCTCCCAAATTGATGGCTGAATGTCTACCTTCTCCTCCCTGTTTTTAAAGTGAAAGACAACTGATGAGCTGCCAGCCCCTGGGGAAATCAAAGGAGTCATTGACACATCTTACTGTTTGCGGTGCTATAGCAGGAGGAGCAGAAATGAATAACCAGCGAGTGAAGTGTGAGCAGAATGATGGACCTGCAGATCTTAAAGCAATGCTAACATTTACAAGATTAATCTCTTCCATTAAAAGCAAGCAGGTCTTTATTAACAAGAAAGAACAGCCTTTGCCTTCTTCCTGTAGATATTCTCATTAAAAAGTACATGGGCTCCTGTGTGCCCCTTCCCCCTTTTCCATGGGTTAAGGACAGATTTTGAAGCTGAGGCTCCAGTACTTTGGCCACCTCATGAGGAGAGAGGAGTCCTTGGAAAAGTCCCTGATGTTGGGAAAGATGGAAGGCAAAAGGAAAAGGGGACGGCAGAGAATGAGATGGTTGGACAGCGTCATCAATGCAACCAACATGGATTTGATCAATCTCCAGGAGGCAGTGTAAGACAGGAGGGCCTGGCATGCTCTGGTCCATGGGATCGCAAAGAGTCCGACACAAATGAACAACTAACAACAACAACAACAACAACAAGGAAGTGAAGAGAAAGCTGGTGCTCATCCCAAAAGTGAGAATACTGGTGAATGCTCAAGCATTGTGGGAAAATAAATAAAGGAAGAGAGGGCTTGGGCAGAGGACCGAGTTCAAAGGCCCTTAGGGTCTCATCCAAATCTATGATAAACCAGGAAGGCTTTTAAAAAGAACAACAATAGGGAGTGGCATGAATGCTAGTTATTGTAGGTTCACCAATGAGTGGTGAAGAGAAGTCAAAGGATGGGAGCCACTGACTCTGCTAGGCAAGCAAACTTCTCTGAAACAACAGCACTCCTCTTTACCTTCATGTCTTCCTAAGACAGCAGACCCAATGCAAAACCTCATTGAGTCTGCTTTGGTAGCCAACGCTGTGCATTCTCTATGGAGCTTGCTGGAACTGTAGACCCGACAGACATTCTTGTAGGCTCTCCTATTCATGCAGGTATCACAGGGTTAGATAGGATTTCCTTAGTCCCTCTGTAATGACTTCAAATAGATATTCAACACATTGCTACCGAAACAGTTACCTTGCATCTCTTTGTCCTGAAGAAGCCTCTATGGAGTGCTTCGTTGTTAACATCCACAGTATAATTACATCTCACATTTCCAGGGCTACCATTCTTAGGCTCTTGCTTATAAGGGAAGTCTTGCTTGGACACTTTCTCTGTTGCTCAACCATCCAATTTCACAACATGGACATTTGTATCCTGGCTGAACCCCTGGGAAGACCTGGGAGCTGTAGTTACAAAAAACAATAGTAACTTTTCCAAAGTCTTGGCACCCACTCATTTGCCCTTGTAACCTCCATCATATATGTTCTTGGCTGTACCTGGCTGTACTTAAAAAAAACAAAACCATAAACTTCTTTTCTAAAGCCTAATGCTTCCATCCTTTGATTAAAATCGGGGTGGATCAAATCTTGCCTTGCATAAAAATCCTGGTGTATTCTAGACGGGAGCTGGGTAGACTGAAAGAAAGCAACCAGCATGAGATACAGTATATCATTCCAGTGGCTGTCAGATTTACATTTTTCCAGGCTTTATAAGAAATGCATTCCCCACCCGGGTGCAGCTGCAGAAAACAAAACCAATGTAGCAACAAGGAAACATTTATTATGATCCGGCGTTTTCTGTGTGGCAGGCATTTTTCTGTGTTGTTGTTTGAAACCACCAGGTCTTTTAGGAACCAAAGTGTTTTCTGAATATTTTTGTAAAGGAATGGCTTGATTCGTGCCATTTCCGTTCCCCTGAACTCCCACTCTTAGCAGACAGATCTGAATGAGGGAAGGGTGGCTGCATTTTCCATTTTAAAAAAACCAAGGTGCTCCAGCAAATTATAAGCTATTATCTAAAGCTGGCATTAATGAGCTAAATTAACAATGTAGGTGGCTTTTCTGAAGAGGTAGGGAAAACATCGTTTGCACTCTCAGTAAAAGAGGACTTTGTAAATCAGATTCCATAAAAAAGGGATTTTCCCCCAAGTGCTTATTTAGATGAAGCAGCTGTCTATCTGTGTTTTAAAGGATGTGTTAAGTAGTGGTGTAAAACAACAGCAACAACTATTATTATCAGTACATCTAGGCTGGAGAAGTGATGATTAAGAGGAATATAATAGCCCAACCTCCAGACCTCTGAAGATCTGTTGTCAGGATGATCAAACAATTTGCTGTCAAAATGCCTTTGAAAAACCTAGAGTTGCCCCACAGAAGTCATGTTAAAAGTAACTAGTAGAGATGGGCACGACTCAGAAAAATTGTTCGTTTTCGTTTTCGTTTTCGGCTAGGGGTCCGTTTCGGCTTGTTTCCGTTTTCGTGAGCTAATTTCAAAATTTTTCGTTTTCGTTTCATTACGTAACGAAAACGAAAAAACAAAACGAAAATGAAAATTTTTTGTTTCTTCCCATTTAGCTCCATTATGTGTTTTTCCAGTAACGAAAAATGAAAATTGACTCGAAATTAGTCGTTTCGTTTCCGTTTTCGTTCCAGTTCTGAGCCGTTTTTCGTTTTTCGTTTCGTTACGTAATGGAAACGAAAAACGAAAACGAAAACGAAAATACCGCTAAGTCGTGCCCATCTCTAGTAACTAGAAAACAACTCAGTGTACCAACAAAGTAACTTCCCTTCTGCTCTTTTAGTTTCATTTCTGAACTGAGGCATGATTACAACCATGTCCTGTCCTGGCTACAACAACATCTAGCCATGGATTTTAAGAACATCATCTAAATAAGGACTTTAAAAGTAACCTCCTGATGAAGAACATCTTTCACCATGTCTGAACTTCTGGGACCTGCTTTGAAGAAGGGTGATTTACACTCAAAAGATTGCAATGTTCCTTTTTTATTTTTAATAGTGGCCTATGAAAGTATCACCTGTAACCTATTTTTGCAATTGTGTTTGTGATGGCCACGCGGCTCAACTCCTTTTTGCCTTGATCGAATAACCATGGTAAAAGAGCAGCTCATTTTAGATAACAAAACTAACAACATTCCTTGTGACCTGTGTTACTTCCATTATATTTTCGGCAACTGCTTGATGATCCCCAGTTTTTCATCAACAACTTGGGGGTACCAAGAACACACCTGCTCTCCACTGGATGCTCTTACCTGGGAGAAAATATCCACATGCATTCCAAGGTGGGTGACAAATTAGACTCAAGTTCTCTTCATTACGTTTATGAAGAAATGTATGACTCTGGGCAAATTTTTGACCAAACCAGGAAATTCTCAGTAATCTCTGTGAAAGGAAGAGAGAACAGTGAGCCCAATATGATGGAAAAATTATTTGTCTGCCAGGAAACAGTGGTAGTTATAGTTCAAACCAGAGATGGGCAGGAAACTCACATTTTTTCGTTTCCGTTACCATTTGTCGTTTCCGTTACATAACAAAATGACAAACGAAAATTGTGATGAAAATGAAACGAAATGAACAGAACCATGAAGATTTTGTTCGTACATTTCGTTTCCGTTACTGGCAGCGTGCAATGAAATTGAGCTGTTTTGAATGTTAAAAAACTCCCTGGACATCCATAAAAACACAGCGATAATTATTTATACTGCCTGATAATACCTACAGGGCGGGTTGGGGGCCTTAAAACATGCATTTATGTCTTTTCTCAGATTGCTGTATTTTTTCCTTTAAGGGGAGTTAGGGGACATCGACCCAAAATGGCTCCCAGATGCCTAATATTGATTTCTTGGGTATTAAAACGCCCTGGACATCCATAAAAATGCAGCAATAATGTGATAATTATTTGAAATTATTACCTACCAGGGGGTTGGGGTCCTTAAAATGTTTGTTTTTGTCTTCTCCCATCGCGATGTATTTTTCTTTTCCCTTTAATGATGACAAAATGGATGTCACAACTCCAGCCACAACATGGAGGCAAGCCATGTGATGGGATCATGTAAATTACTGGACAACTTCAACCAATAGCATGCCCAGGTTGCAGACTGGGCAGGTCTGGCAGCCACAGAGGGCATAAAAAGCTCTGGCAGCCCCCGGAAATGCTTTAAAAATCACGCAAAAAGCGGGTAGAAACGACAAATGGAAAACGGAAAACGGAAACAAAAATTTTTCAAAAATTTGTGAAAAACGGAAACGAACCGAAACAGACCTCTTAACGACAAACGACAAACGAAACACCATTTTTTTTATTCGTGCCCATCTCTAGTTCAAACAGAACTAAACTGGCTCAGCTCATTCTCATAATGCTACTGCAGGGTTGGGTGATTCCCATCTCTCTTGCCAGCACTGCCTGGGTAGCCAGTGATGAGGAACAAGGGGGGTTCTAATTCTGCAGCATTGGTAGGGTGACAGCTGCCCACCTGTGGCTTGGTGTTATCTCTAGGAGCATTAATTAAGTGCAAACCAGAAGCTTGAAATGGAATCCAGAGATAACTGAGGCTCCGGGGCAATGGTCCCCAGATATTCTTGGACTAAACCTCCCAGAAACCTTCACCATTATTACCTGGGCCAGCCAGGATTCTGGGAGCTGCAGTCCAAGAGCAACTAGGGACCCAAAGGTTGGGCACTAGTGCTCTGCAGGAGTGTTGTCGACCTTGGTACCTATTTGTGTGTGATGTCACAGTAGCAGTTGAGTTGGGAGATTCCGCCTCCGCTTGCCATAAACACAGGGAGCTCCCATTGATTCTGGATTACCCGCTCACTTAAATGGGACTCTATGTCAGGCAGGGCTCTTGTCACCCACACGTTGACCTTGGAGTATCGTCTTGCTCTGTTCCTGATGTTGTAATAGAAGCTCATCTCCCTGTACTAAAAATAAGTGAATAAGTGACTTTTTCTTAATTATTTATAGTACTTTGTCTTGCATCCTTTCTTTTTCAGGGAGAAGCTAATGCAAATGAGCCTAGTCAAATTATACCATGTCATCGGTGTTACAGTACCATGAACTGCCAACTGGAGTGGGTGAATGCCTACCTGCCTATTGCACATCGACTCAAACTGTTCTCAAGGCATTCCTTTACTCTGAGAAAAAAAGTGGAGCTTGTAAAGGAATTTGATTTTGGGGGATGGGTGGGACAAGAGTGACAATTTAACTTGTTCTAAAGAGCACGAAGCAGAGGGCAATCTCTCCATTGTGGCATGCATCTGCTGCAGTTTCCAAACAGCCTCCAAGGGCAGCCCCACATAGAGTGTGCTGCAGTAATCTGACAAGGAAGCATCTGAAGCATGGATCATTTTGGCCAGGTGTGCTCTTACTTTTTCCCAGTGGGTGGACCATCTGCAGCTTTTTGTATCTTTGGAGACGTAATGGCAATGGTTAGGAACAGAGGCTTCTTTGACAGCCTCCCCACAAATTGTTTAAGAAACAAAAGTTAATACAGCTGTTGTTTGTTTATTTGTTTGTTTTTTTGCCTTGTACAAAGGTCAGCAATCGCTCTGCAACAAATTAATCCCAATTAGTAATGTTATTTTGTTCCAGCTTGTCATGATGCTTTTGATTTACCTGGTTTTTCTGGAAGCAGGCGGAAAATGTTAATGATTTGGTTTGCTGGGATTTTATTTTCTTGCTCAATCATTTCCCATTTGCTGTTCAGTTGCACCTCGGCAAGGCTCCACGGCTTCGGCTAATGAACTGAAGGCCTCGCAGGAATAATGGTGCGCTTGCGAGCCTCCCTTTTTCCCCTCTCCGTGCCATCTGCAAAAAGAGAGGCTCTTCTCTGAGAAAACATTTTTGGCGAGCGAGAAGGAGTGATTATGATCACATAAATGTCGCTTGTAATTTGTATTTTCACTTGTTTAATGGCGGTGCTGCTAAATGAAGGTATCTGTGGAGAACAAGACTAATTATAGTAAATTCAGCATCTTTTTGTGTGTGCTGAGGAAAGTCAAGAAAGGAAACATACCTTGTTTTGCTCATTTCCTTAAATTATTCCAATGGCAATGATTCATTTTAACATAATGATTTATGTGCCAGCTGGCAAAACCTAAATTAGAATCTTTACGGAATGTGCCCTCCAGTTGGGTGGAGGGAGTGTTTGACAATTTGTTTTTAGCCCCACAACATTTTTCAGGTGTGCTTTGGAGGGGTAAAAACCGTTCCCCAGAAGGTTTCTCTTTTCGCCTTTTGCTCCCCCAGGATTCTTGGCAGCCTGAAGTGTGCCATTTTGTCTTCACCTCTAGCGTGATCCTAGCCAGTCAGGGATCCTGTAACGAGCCTGACCATCTCCTGATCCATTTGGCCGATCTCTTTCCCCTGCTTTATTACAATGGGGAAGTGAAAGGGAAGCACTGCCATTTGCTGCATGTAGAACTGGCGGGGGACAGGAGTATACACTCCAGTTAATGGGTTAAAATCATCAAATCATGACATTGGAAGGGGCCTGCAAGACCATCAAATCCAACCCCATGCCCCGCGCAGGAATACAAGCCAAAGGATATCTGCCAGAGAGTGGTCTAGCTTCCTGTTGAATGCCACCAGTGCTGGAACACTCCCTACCTCTTGAGGTGAAGGGTTCCATTGTTGTACCGCTCTAACAGTTGGGAAGTTTTTCTTGATCATAGAATAACGACGTTGGAAGGGGCCTATAAAGGACGTTAACCCTAACCCTAACCCTAACCCAAATCTGCCTCCCAGTAACTTGAGCTCACTGTTGCATGCCCTACATTCTAGGCTGATGGAGAACAGATCCTGCCCAGCAAGGATGGCGTTCTCCCCTTAGCCAGTTCTTCCAGCAAGCAAGGGGTGAGCAAGCATTGCCCATGGGCAGCTCTGGATGGCAGGAAGTCCAAGTCCTGGCCTGCTTCCATAGGCAATGTGGAAGGGTTCTTGATACTGTTCTCACTCAAGGCCTATCCTAAGTATGTGGTGTGTGTGTGTGTGTGTGTGTGTGTGTGTGTGTGTGTGTGTGTGTG
>JAHTLZ010000252.1:10516602-10529677 GCA_023846285.1 Phrynocephalus versicolor | reverse complement strand
GTGTGTGTGTGTGTGTGTGTGTGTGTGTGTGTGTGTGTGTGTGTGTTTAAATTCATGGTGTGGGTGTACAGTACATATGCATTTAAGGTCTCATCCTCTCCAACTCCATGCCACTAGCTCACATAGAGTGAGGAGGAGAACATGGGCACATGCATAAGATCTCTCCATGAACATCCTCAAGTGGGATAGAACTTGGCCCATTGACCACAAAAGCCAGAGGAGGACTTCTTGGTGGGCACCAAGAACAGCGGTGTTGGCTCGTTCTGCCACAGTAAGTCCCTAGTACTATCACGTCCCGAAAGTCTGGCTATTTTTACTCTAGTGGGGCTGATGATGAAACCTCCCTGGTGAGCATCTCAACCAGTCTCCACATTCTCTTACAGTACATGCCCCTTCCCTTCCAGTTATGCCTTTCCAAAACAGGAGATTTTCTACTTCATTTCTACCTCATTAGTTACAAATGAGGGCCAGGACCTTGATGTGTGAATGCGAGGGATAGACTGGTCTTGCTAATGAACTTGGTTTTGGAAATGGTGGAGGCTGAGGCAGCGGCCGTTACTGAATAGAGATGAAGAAGGGATCCCACAGGGACCCGCTATTAGAGGTTGGACAATCTGTAAGGAACCAGTGTTATGGATTGACAAGCTCTGACAATTAGCGCCGGCAAGGTGCTTCTCCTCAGAACTAAAATATTGCTGCCTGTGCCAAGTTGACAAAGAAGGCCCAACTTTCTCACGCTGATCTTCTCTGCCCATCAGGAAAAAAGACTAAGTACAACTGACCCATGATTCTGGCCTTCTCCACCTCAGGGAGTGTTCCAAAGGAAGAATTCACTACATTCTGGTATCATCTTAATGTATAAGATGAGTAAAGATCTCTAAATGAACGGATGGACGGACAGACAGATGGATGGATGAATACCCACCCCATGTCTATTAAACAAAGAGTTTGGGGTTCGGTTATGGGGCCTCTTGAGATAGATTCAAGGCCTCAGCATGTCATAATCCAGCTCATCTATCAATGACATTGGGCCTGTTTGTCGGCACCAAGGATGTGAATTCCCTTAACGCATGTTGTTTGACATTTTAGTTTTAATCTGGTCCTATTTTTAACAGTGTTCATTCTCCAGCACTGCTTTGGTTTAAATACGAGCATACATATGCAGTGAGTTAAGCAATCAATGTTTACTTAGGTTGCCTTTTCCAGACTTAAATGTTAAATTGCCAAGTATTCTGAGTTTGGGGGGCCTTGTCTTCCAGATTTTGCAGACTATTTCTGCGGGAAGAGCAAAGAAATGTTCTTTGCATTTCTCTCAGGAAGGAGATTTAATTTGAAGCATTCCCACCAAGCTCGACATGATTTCTTTTATGTTAGGAATTAGCTGAGTGCCTCCTTTCCCAGTCTAACACTGCCTCAAACATGGCTCAGCTGATGTGGGGCAATTTAACTTTTCTGGATGTATTCACAAAGTGATCTGCAGGATGGTTGCATAGAGTCTCACAGCCCAACTAGAGCAGAGCCCCTGGATCAATTGACCGTGTCAACACTTGTGCAAATCACATGGACACAAATCTTCAGGCTGGGTGTGGCTACAGGATTTTGGCCTCAGTGGACTGTTTAGGGGGAACAGGAAGGTTTTTACCTGGCGCCGAAATGTCATCAGTGTTGGCGCCAGGCGGATCTCACTTGGGAGGGCATTCCATAGCTTGGGGACAGCTGCCGAGAAGGTCCTATGCCTACAAGCACCTGAACAGGTGGGCTATAGTCCATGAAAGCTTAACGTAAGAATATTCTTGCCTCTTTGTACCCAATGTGGAGTGAAATAGTTGAGGATACAACTGTTATCTGCAGGAAATAGTGAAATTTAGATGTGAGGGTTTCCAAACTGGCTCCAGATCTTGCTGGCGCCATCCAAGCTCATGATATGCATATATTACTGAACTTAATGTCTATTATGCTCTCTCTTGCACACGGATGAATTATTTGCATCTCCAATGCAGTGCGGTGAGATCACAAAAGATCACAAACCTTGCTAGGCTCCAAACCTCTGCTCTCAGGATGTGGCCCTAATAGTTGATGGGCATTGCCCATCAAAGCTCTCCCTGGCACCAACTGAACTAACCTAATTCCGTTGCCCACCTCACCTCATCCCACCACAGGGTGCTAGAAGGCCCTGCCCAATGGTGACACTGGAAGGAGATTCCACGGTTAGTGGCATTGGCGTCTGTATGTGCAGAGATTCCCACATCTTCTTTTTCCTCAGTCAGCCCTGTTTATAGAAGACTTTTCTGTGATGATTTGGAAAGAGAGCATTTCACATTTACCATGGCCGCGGGGGGCAAGTAGAAGCCATCCACAAGCATCATAGAATCATAGAACAATTGATTAAGAAAGGGCTTCTAAGACCACAGAGACCACACTCGTGTTCAAGACAGACATCTGAATGAAATAGAGTGGATGGGTGGTTGTTCCATTTTCTCTTGAATGCCTCAAGCATTGCAGGGCTCACTACCTCCCAAGGTCATGGGTCCCGTTATTGTACGGCTCTAACTGTTGAGAAGTTTTTCCAGATATTCAGCTGAAATCTGGCTTCCTGCCACTTGAACCCATTCTTATGTGTCCTGTACTGTAGGATGACTTAGGGTATTTGTACACGACCCCTAAACTCCACCACAAATGGCTGCCAGCTCTGGAGCTTACAATTTTTTCCCCACCAGCTCCAGAATTTGCAGGAAATTAAGTGCGACCACGCCCACCTAAGTGCGTCCCAGCGCACTTTTCATGTACCTGCTCTTGGAGGGTGAAAATCCCCAGATCCGGATGTAATCTGGTGAGTGCCAGGCTCTCCTCGCTTCTGTTTGGTTTTTTTGCCTCCCGCCCCTATAAGAGAAGGAATCAGGATGACGACGGGGCGGCTTCGGAGGTGAGCCTGCATTTTTTCCTCTCTTTTTTCCTCCCTCCCCTCACGCAGACAGGAGCAAGGAAGTGCGGAGGGGTGGGGACGCAGGAAGAGCAATGAACCCCCAAGATCTCTGGTCCAAAGTTAAGTGGCCAGCGGATCTTAGGGGTCATGTGAAAAGGCCCTTAGATCAGATCCTGGTCCTTCTCTCTAGGGCTCCCTTTCAAGTACTGGAAATGTGTTGTCGTATTTTCTCCTCTGTTGTCTTTTCTCTTGGCTCAACACAAAGAGAGAAATGCTTCTAGGAGAGGATGGAGGAAACGGTGGCCTTTAAGGTCTAGCCTCTTGAGAGGTTCACCAAGTGCTGTCGGATCCGTCGGTGAACCCTTCCGGCTTCTCTTCTTTGGTCTGCCATTGAGAGTGCTGGCTTTGTTGAGTGCTTGTCATTGCTTGATAAGGTTGGGAAACTCTGTCGAGGATCTCATCAAATGTATCTTTCTTGAACTTGTTCTGTCAATCACCAGCCAAGCCGGGCAAAGACAGAAGACCAGACGGAGCTGGAGAACACAAGCTATAATTAAATGTACCCTCTATCCAAGGCTCTGCATATTCTCTGAAGGCTTCCATGCCTTGAGCAGGTCGTGCCACTTGCTTTGGGAACCCCAGGAGCTTAGAGTTGCTTGATGGATGAAATTGCCTTGAAGTTTATTTATACTTCAGAACTGTCATGATGTCAGTTTTTCAGAGCTCGGGCAAATGTGATCTCAGCAGAGAGGACAGTATTTCTGGCACTTCTTTCCTCAGAGGATGCCTTTAGCTGCAAAAAAAAAAAAAGTTTTCTCAGGCCACCTCCCGCCATCCATTCCCCATTCTAAATAAACTGAGCTCCATGAACCTCATCCCCTCTTTTCCTGTGGAATCCCTGTAGCCTCCTACTTGGGGCTAAAATCCACAGAATGGAGGGGGGCTGGCTTAGGAGGAAACCATGGCAGGCCCAGGGACCAAACAGAGTAGGGGACCTTCCCTCTTGATAGAAGCCAGCTGCAAATTTCTCCTGGGAAATAATTTATCACAGCAGCAATGTGGTGTGCTCAAAGGAAATCTCACAGGACTTCAGTAGGCCCCTGGTGGTTGTGTGGGAAAGGATGCAACCAAATCTACAGTTCTAAGAGTCCATGTTGCACGTTGTCTCCTGGCCTGCATATAATTGCCATTAATTAGAGTCAAAGCAAACATTTCATGTGCTTTCTGCTATAAGTACACCCCCCCCCATCTGCAAGAGAGTGACTAAAGTGATTACCGGGGTGAGGGACCTCCCTTATGAGGAAAGGCTAAAACATTTGGGGCTCTTTAGTCTGGGAAAAAGGTGGCTGAGGGGGGATATGATTGAGACGTACAAAATAATGCAGGGCATGAGTAAAGTGGATAGAGGGACATTCTCTCCCTCTCACAAAATACCAGAACTAGGGGCAAATTGAGGGCTGGGAGAGTGTGAAGAGACAAAAGAAAAAAAATTACCCAGTGTGTTGTTAGTCTGTGGAACTCCCTGCCACAGGAGTTGGTGATGGCATCTGGCCTGGATTCCTTCAAAAGGGGATTGGACAGATTCCTGGAGGAAAAGTCCATCACAGGTTACAAACCATGATGGAGATGTGTAATCTCCAGGCTTAAAACCGGGGTACTTCAAGGGCCAGATGCAGGGGAGTGGTATCAGGAGACAGATATGTCGTCTCGTGCACTCCCAGAGGCATCTGGCGGTGCCACTGTGAGATACAGGAAGCTGGACTAGATGAGCCTTTGCCCTGACCCAGCAGGGCTCTTCTTTCGTAGTAACACGATTTCCTGAGGAATGTGTGCCTTAACAGTCAGGCTTGCCCAATGTCCAGCCAAGAGACAAAGCACGTGGCAATGGCTGGAATGCAAGGAGCGGAGGTGAAGAAAATCACATGCTTCAACACAGAGGTGTTTCTTCCTGCTTAGGTGTGCAGGACTTATATGGAGTAAGGCTACCTACCAGTTCAACCTTAGGAAATAAAAACCTCTGTAAATATGGGTGGGTCTCTCGTTTCTTTCCAAATGTGTAGGCCTCAGCAGCACATATCCAGGATGGATCCCTGCTCAGTCTGTTTCAGCTCCAAGTCACAGGCAGTTTCAAAGAGTACCTAAGATAATTTTACTGAACCTAACCTTGAAATGGCTTCTCTCTTCCGCCCACTGTGCCCCATGCAGAAGCCATAGGAGATAGAGAGTTAACAGATGTTGGAGTTGAAGAGGAAATGACGGGAATGAAGTTTGGTTCTGGGCTTGTTTGGAGGTTACAGTGGCTTCTGCTAACAAGCTCTCCCACAGCTGTGGGCCATCATTTAGAAGAGGAAGCCACAGAGCTCACTTCTTACTCAACTCTTAAAAGTAGACATGCTGGCTTAGCTAATGTGGGGGAACCTTCGGCAACACTTCACACAAATCATTCTCTGTTTTTTGGCACATTGGGGTGGTCCCATGCAGTGTTTTTTTAGACACTTCGCACATCCCTGCTGCAATGAGGGAGGGACATTCTTGCATCTTTTAGCCTCAGATGTGAGGATGGGAGGGATCACCCAGTGCCTCCCTAAATGAGAACAGACTTTGATTTGGTACATTCAGTGAAAGGAACATTTCACTTGACCAGATAAGATCAAGGCCAAGCTTCCTGGCTCTTATTTGAAGACTGGCTAAGCTAAGAGATTCACGCCTCTCTTATTCACAGAAACAGCCAGTTCAAGCTATTTGCAAATGTATTCACCTTTACAAGTATCCATTAGCATAAAATGTTTTTATTCCAATTATTCATTAATCCAGATGGTTGAATCCAAGCCACAGCACACATATTGAAATCAACGGTCAACGATGTACGTTTCCAACATCTCCCAATGTATTATCTCCTTGAATGGGCATTTTTTAATGTGTGTTGTCTGAAGATGAACAAATTGCTGCCAGCTCTATTGGAAATGCTATTGTAGAGCCTCATGGGGCTGTAGACCTTGGCAGGGACCTCAACGGTCATGGAGGCCAAGCCCCACTGAAAGAAGAAAGCCACAATCAAATATACAAAGGATAACTGCATTGCACTCCACATATAGGCTGAGGAGATTCAAATAAAATTAGTTCAAGCTTCCCTACCTGGAGGGCAAGATGGTTTACCCCTGTTCTGTTTTGTGCATCAAGGCTGGGATTCTGTTCAGCTCCCAAGAGTTCATGCCACAATGCCTACATATCTGCAAGCCATACTGATTCCTAGAAACTTCTTTTTTTCAAAATATTGAACAATCGGAGATACATTATGAAGTAAAGCGGGTCAATTCTGGCCAACACTGACTAAAAAGAGACTCTTTTCCTTTCTTTCATATTCAGGCTTCTTCAGAGACCTTTCTTCCCCACAATTTCTAGCGGCAAAGAAATGGCCAAAATGATTTTTATTTATGTCAGCAGATATTCAAGGCATCTCCCGGAGCCTGGAATTGAAAAATGCATGTCATATCTGAACACTCAGAGTGGAAATAAATGGGACACCAAGTTCAGGAGGGAGAAGAAAATTATTTGGGCTGAAGAACATGGGAAAGTAGATTGGGTATAAATGTAGCCTTGTTCGTCTAAGTTGTTGAATCCTAAGTCAAAGTGGCCATGACGACATCTCGCCTCTGGGAGGAAGAAATGAGGGGAGGCATCGGAGCAAGCTGTCACTTTAGTAGCAGAGTTACTAATCACAGTGGTGAACCCCAAACAAGAATCTCTGGGCTGGAACCTGAAGCGCTGGCCAGGGTCCTGAATCTCCTTCCTTCCTGGTACCCAGCAACAGACTGTGTTACTTAGAACAGTGGTGCCAAACCTTTGGCACTGCAAACGTTTTGCACACAACTCCCACAGTCCTTTGTCATTGGCAATCTAGGCTTGGGATTCTGGGAGTTGTGGGCTAAAATGTCTAGAATGCTGGAGGTTCATCACCACTGGTTTAGAGTGTTTTGTCTCAGTCTGTTGCCTTCTCAGATGATGGAGGGAGAACGGCACTGTGGATCCCCAACCTATGAGATAGATATGGCTCAGAGGTTGTTGCTTGTCTAGGATCATCTGGTATGTTCCACTACTCGACCCAGGTTGATTTGAATGCTGAAACTAGCCCTTTCCAAGCAAATAAGGAAAACCTACCTGCGGCCCACCTGTCTGGTACAAACCACCTGTATTTCATAGTTGGTGGCTTCTCTAATGGGGGTCTCCCAGTGTCCTAGCAGTTTAGCATTTCTCTGAGACAAATATAGGAAAGGATGCTGCAAAATTAAATTCGTAGGGAATTGTTTAAAATGAGATCTCTTTTGTCATAACCATGATAAAAAGAAGACATAAATTGAACTTTACTGCCTAGCAGAGGGAGAAGACTAATCCAGTTATATCAAATTAAGTTTACGTTTATGCTTTCTCCCACCAGAAAAATCATACTTCAAGAGGGGAAGAGAGGCCGATTGCTTTGGTCCTCCTCCTCTGGACCAGCATCAGTTTGCAAGTGATCAACTCAATAGGGAGAGGCTGGTTCCATGTTTTGTCCACAGCACCCATTCTATCAGAATGTCTCTTCTGTTTCCTTGCAGGTGAAGAGTTCTGTGGGACAGGCTACCCAGGCCTGGAGTGTGTCAGTCCAGAAAGGGAACACTGAGGCTGGAATCAGAGAAATAGCAAAGACAAGCCAGAGCCAATCAGGTGGTACGCTAATTCCAAGCAGGGGGTTCCAATGCCATAATCCAGGCCTGCACAACACATTGATCACAGGCAACCTGTTGCCCACGGCACCATCAGAAGTCACCCGCCAGGTCCCTGCCAGCCTTGTGACATGGCGCCCCACTCTCCCACCTGGACGTTTGCTCCTTCTGCTGCTGTAGTAGGCCTCAGGTACTTTGGGCCGGAAAAAGTAGACCTCGGCCTGTTCAAAATTGGACAGCCCTGCCATAATCAAACAATAGCACAGGGGGTCACCCACTGATTTGAGGCCCAATCTAATTGTTCATCGCATTTAGAGTGAACACCACTCATCTAGGGCAGTCAGCACTTAACACAAGCTCCACACATATAAAGATATTCAGTTTTTGGCAACTAGCATTAAGATTTAGATCTTGCGTTTAAAAAACTGTGTGGGATCTGAGTGTGGAAGGAAAGAAAAATAGTTCCCCAATCATCAGACAAAGCCATGACCTTGATGGCATCATGTGCACAACTCACTTTCAATCAAGGACCTCCAAGTTGATGCTTGTCTTCCAGTATCTCTTGCCTAATCAAACAGTACAATGGAAAGGAGCGTCTCTGGAGTTAAAGATGTCTCATCTCCCCCTTCCTTGGCTCTGTTCTGATGGTCTCCAAGCCTCTTTGCCTCTAATCCCACAGAGGAGATCTCTAGCAGTCTTTGCATAAAACCTCCCTTCGCGCACAGCCCCTTCGGTGCAGATGTATGCAGATGTGTACATAGCTACTCAAATGAACCTCTTCCACATGGAAGCCTGGAGTAGCTGTTATTGTTAAGTGTCTTAACGTACATCACAGAAGATTTGGGCATGGCTGGGGAACAGGAATGATCATGCAGATTTATCTGGCTTATTTTTCCGACTGCGATGCTTCTTTCTGTCTTCCAGATATTCCCTCTGAGCATTAGTCACAGAGACAGGGGTTTATCAGGGACAATGATAAGAGCTTGGAATGTTCCTTGAGCATTTTTATTGTTCAAAGAAGGGGAAAGAGAAGCAGCTGAAGTATTTATTCTTGCACGCTCCCCATCATGCAGCTAAAACACACTTCCTGGCGGGTGACATTCTGCTCAGATCCTACAGCACTGGGTGAGAAGAACAAGGAGAGACCATTGAACCTTGGAGACCTCGGTCAGGAAGGAATGAAGCACAGCCCTCAACAGCATCTCCCAGCATCAGTCACTATGCTGATAGGAGGGAGTCAGTTCATTGTGAGCCTGGCCCCATGTGTGTCAGGGAGCTGGTGCCACCTTTTTCTCCCAAGCACCCCTCCGAGTGTTGAAAGGCAGGCCCTGGAAATTCCCTGTTAAATTTCCTGCAATCCACTTTGGGCCAAGTGGACTCATGGGATGTCTGGATTTGGGGGGATTACACCTCTCATAATTCTGGGGTGCTTAGCTAACAGACTGATACCTGAAGACGGCTCCCTGGAGAGAAGGTCGACATTGGAAAGATCTGACCTCTTGCTAGGCCTCAGTCCACCCAAGCTTTCTTCTCCTGCCATGGATCTAGAAGGGTGCTTTCTTTCTAAACAAGGCACAGAACTTTGCGGAATTTCTGCTGACTCCAAAATCCAATGTACATTTCCTACGATCATTTGTTGCACCCCTAAGGCACAAGGAATTCTTTTATTGTGTGTGTGTATGGGGGGTGGGTGGGGTGAAAACAGCTGGGAGGAAAAAGGAGATAGAAAAATAGCTTTTTTTATTTATTTCTGTTATTTTTATGTTGTCTTCCCCCCATAGGGGACCCAAGGCAGCTAACAACAATTAAAATGATAAAACAGCAGTTGTAAAAATAATATAAAAAAAGATCACATTAAAAACAATTAAACATCTGTTAAGATTAAATAATATTAATAATAATAATAATAATAACACAAGCCCTCTCAGAGTCCTCTTACTTTTACTCTCTCTGGCTCCGTTTCAAGAGACAGAAGTCACCAAGTTAATTGGGTCCTCCTGTGAGCAGAAACTATTTCACAGCTTCTTCCTTCATGCTCCTTCATAGCTTCTTCCTGCAACCTATTATTGAAGCAAAATTATAGCAAATAACTTTATTTTGCCGGCGGACTTCAATCAGGCCATGATTTCATGCATTTCCTTTGGGGAGGGGGAAAAAGACGTTAAAACTCAAGTGGCCGCTTCTTTCTGCTTTGTGGAGGCAAGAGTCACAACAAGTGCTCGGTCCCAAGCCTGCCTGCATCCTTCTCCTGCTTCCTGTAGGAGCATAAGGAGGGTGAGCAGGTGGGGCTGGGTCTTGGGACATGCATGTTTTAATCCCCACCCCATGGGGTTGGCCAGGAAGCTCATGTAGAGATACTGCAGAGCATCTGGGCCAAGTTTAGAGATCCCACGAGGCAAAGGAAAGTGGGTCTGTCTTAGGACATGGGGCAACCCTACAGCCAGAACATCTCTGGAAGTGGTTTCCCAGAATCCCTTGCCAGATACTAGAGATGGGCACGAAACGAGCAATTTTTTGTTTTCATTTTCGTTTTTTGTTTCGTTACGTAACGAAACGAAAAATGAATTTTGACTCCAAAATGAAACGAAACGACCCGAAACATGAAAAATTTTGTCGACCACTTCGTTTTCGTTACGGCAAATACATTGAATTGTACTAAATGGTAACGAAACAGCAATTTTTCGTTTTCATTTTTTCGGGTCATTACATAACAAAACGAAAATGATTTTTTTTGCAAAAAAACTCACGAAAACGGAAATGAACCAAAACGGACCCCTAAACGACCAAACGACAAACGAAACACCATTTTTTGAGTCGTGCCCATCTCTACCAGATACACTTGTCCCATCCACTTGTCCCATGAGTGCAAGCAGGATGGAGACCATGACCTGAATATTAATCTCTCCAGGGCACAAGGTTAATCGTGCCTCGTTTTTTCCTTTCTTTTCTTTTCTTTTCTGAAGGTATCAACTCATCCTTGATAATACATGGAACAATATACTATAAAATTCAGCAGCACGAAGTGCAGGCATTACAGTGCATAATTTATGCCTGTTATAACAGGCTTGATTCCGAATCCTGGGACTTCTGAAAACTCAAAGAAGTTAAAATTACTGCAGTAAATCACTCATGTTCCATTAAACAAGGGCCCTGGGAGGTGGATCTTTTAGACAAGACTAATTACTTTTCCCTGCATATGGAATGGAATATCCTGATATGATAGGAGCAGGGAACGGAGAGATGGAGCAATTATAAGCAAGTAGGCCTCCAACAAAATGTTAAAGCAAAGAGAGCTTCTAGTTGGGGGTATTCAGTTCTATTCTAGTGTTCTCATTATTATTTCTCCCTTGATTTGGGGAAATTTAAATTGTCTGGTGCCCGCTTCTCAAGCATCCCCCCCCCCAAAAAAAAACCTGGAACATTTGCAGGGATTCTCTACAAATTCTGCTTTGTTTTTTAGATTGAGACAGGCTGGATAAGAGGCCTACAGTTTTGAATGTTCCTTTATTTTTTCTTCCAGTGTTTGGGTTTTGGATCCTATTAAAACAGCAAATTTCAAGACAATGAAGTCCACGAATGGTATTCTGCAGCGCTTTGGCTGAGTGGAAAGTCCTACCACCAGACTAGTTCTGAGTCATCTCTGTGTTCTCCATGGAGAATACCCACCTTCCACTCTTGCAAATGTAATATTCTGGGATACTCAGGGATCGGCACTTCCAGGACTGCCTTCTTGATAGGATAACCAGTCAAGAAATGAAGACAACGACTGGTCTTCTTCAGCATGGCTCCTATGAGATCGAGTGGCTAACCGTTCACCGGCTGTTTTGTTCTTTCCCACTGAAATATATATGCTTCCACACAAGAAATGCGTTTCAGTATTCCTACTTCTGTAAATTTGGTCTTCATGAATTATGAAGCCTGCCAGGATTTCTCTGATTCTTTTGCAATGGAATTAAAAAGGAGACAAGGGGGAACAAGAAAGGGTCTAGTACTCAAGGATGGTGTCAAATGGAAATACAGCAGGCGTGCTTTTTTCAGCACTAAAGGCACACCTTGAAGCCAAGAGAAAGCCATTTATCCCATCCATTTCCTCTCATGTCCCTCCAGCCCTCAACTCAACGGCTCATTTTCTACAGTCGACTCAGTGCTGGTCTTTCTCCCCCAAAAGGACTGGGAAAAGGATGTCAGCCGAAATTGTCTGCCGGCAAAGTGACTGGGACCACCAACCTCATTCCATTTCGGCCACACAGATGCCTGCCTATAGTAACAGCCTCAAGTCAGAACTGATTAACCCGGGAGAAAGGACATGTGAACAGCTCCACTTCCTTCTGCTGGCCTTCCATCTCCCCTGTGGATCTTGAGACAACTTGTTTTCCCATATAAACACGCAAGGCAGCAATTGCTGTCCATCAGCATCAGTCTTCAGACATTTAGGTGCCCTTCTTGTGAATATCTCAAATTGAGGGAAAGCACATTGGAAAGTATGGTTTTAAGACCTGCCCAGGCTTACTCAGAGATATACCGACAAATGCAACTTCTCATATATTACTGCTAGAAAGAATCCTACCATCCAATTACACTGTCTTGTGAGAAATCAGGTAGATTATGGTGGCAAATGGCCAGTCATGACTGAGGGGTGGGTGATCTTCCTGTTTGATTAAGGACTGCACACAGTGTGCATGTATCTCCCATCCTCCATGCTCACTGTGGCTTCTGCTTTGGACCCTTTACATGCTTTAAAGGCTCATATAAATCAGGGAGAAAATAAGAGTAAAGAGAGACTTCGCACCAGATATTTTGTTTTCTTGCAAGTCAACTTTTTATGCTAGGCCATTGTTCAGTGTCCGCCTAGAGTCCATTAACGCTGGAGAAAGGATCGTGTTGCATGCAAGCTCCTCTCTTCAGAGTAAATGCTGCATGACAAACAGTGACAGTATGGAGGATCCAGGCTTCTCCAGACAGTCATCCGTGAGTCCAAATTTCTCAGAAAATTGAATGGCTTTTGCTGGAGGCTCGAATGACGTCACTGGTCACAAGCAGATTGACTCCGTCTGGCAGCTGCTGTGCCTGAGTTATTTCCTCTAGTTGACAGGTACCCTGTCTTATCCATATCCTGCTCTTCTGTTGGTGTGTTTTTAAAATCCTTGCCAGGCCCTCACAATTGCAGATGGGTCAACCAGAACGTGCGTGTGGGTGGTGGTGGTGGTGGGGATCTTTGCTGAGCCGTGGGAATCTTCTATATTGTCCTGGAAATGCAGACATTTCATTTTCTCTCAAATTGATTGTGTTCTGCAGTGATGCAAGCATCAACGGATCTTTCTGCTTCAAGGGAACATGACCCAATACCTTCTGGAACTGCCTGTATTCCAAGACTGCTTTTCAAACATCTCACACTCCTTTCTTGGAATCACAGAGTAAGAGGACACAAATGCAAGAATAGAGTGACACC
>JAHTLZ010000252.1:10484254-10510359 GCA_023846285.1 Phrynocephalus versicolor | reverse complement strand
CTTATCCAGTGGTTTATTTGACTTTATAACACTTTAAAGTGCAAAGTGATTTTTGGGTTACAGATTAATTCAGGGAGAAGGGATTTCTCACTCTCCTCACCCCATTTTCCAGAACATGTGTTTGCAGTCTTTTATGGTCTTTTCTCCCTTCCATTAAAGTGACACTGGCAATACTGAAGGCCTGCGCCAAGCACAATGTCCCCAGAAATGTGTGTGTGTGTGTGTGTGTGTGTGTGTGTGTGTGTGTGTTTCCCTGAACTGCTGCAAAAGTTTAGGGAAGGAAATGCAATGAAGGGAACCACCTGTTATCACTCCTGCCATTGCACAAAACAAAATTCATCATCACCATCGTCATCATTAAACAAAAACAGACCAAAGAAAACACAGATGGGTCCTAAATACAGATGGATCACCAAAATGCATATGTAATTTTTAGCATGTGGGTGTGAATTGAGAAATAATTGCTAGAATTTCTCCACAACGGATGGGGCTCTGAATCACTGGATTTTGTTTCTGAAAGAAGACCAACATTGGCAGTTCTCTCATTTCCTAAAACGGAGGCAGGAAACAAGAAAAAAGACACAGGTGCAAGTTAAAACTGCGTTTTACCAGGCAGGAACAAAAGCCAGAAATGAGAAGATTAAGCTTTTTAACGTGTTTCTCCATCCATTCAGGAGAGGTTCGAGCAGCTACAGCGAGCAGCAGCATACCTCTGAGAGAATGAAATCACCTCTGCTAAAGCAAGACTAATTTTGCCTTTAGTTCTTTTGCTCAAGACCCAAGACAAGGAATGATCAGGGAACGGGCCATGTGCGCAGATGCAGCATTTGCAGTTTTACCCACTTCCCACTGAAGGAACTGGTTTAAACAGTGAGAAACCCCCCTGGTTTCTTGGTCTCAGCCAGTAGCTGGATGTTTGTTCGTGATAGGGAATGATTTCTGAAAACTCCACCTTTGCAATGCAAATCCAAACACCCAGCACTAGCCACAGTCAGCCTTCTCCATAAAGGTAACTTTTCTGAAACTCTGGCTGGCTCTGATTTTCAGTAGCCATTAAATGGGTCCATTAAGTTTTAATTCCCAGGTGACTATTGACAGCAGAGCTTGAAAGTAATGTAGCTACCTGTGATTCTTCACTTTTCAGGGTTAGAAGAGTATAGCTTACTTTTAAAAGGTACCTCAATGACTACTCACAAAGATAGATGGATTTGTTTTCTTGTTAACAAATAATTTCTAGCCATTTTCTGGTGGCTTTGAAATGCGTTTCAATGACATTTTGACAGGAGTGTTCCAAATCACGTGCTCTTCTTTCAGCATTTTAAAAATTCTTTTGATTCACAGTAAATGAGTAGCTTTGAACTGGAGAACTGAAAGGGAACATAGAGACCATCAAGTCCAGAGCCTTTCAAGGAGGAAGTGTGGGGAAATGGAATTCCCAGCTGCTGAGCAATCCAGCCGCTCACCCGATTCAGCTTTTTCATGTGTTTTCAAGGTGCTGAGGGACTGTTGCCCCAAGGAAAACAAATTCCCCCTCTTTGGGCAGGAGAGTCTGGGCGTTTATACACGACCCCTAAACTCTGGGGCAAATGGCTCCCAGCTCCGGAGCTTAAAAATGTTTCCCCACCAGCTCCGGAGTTTACAGGAAATTAAGTGCGACCCCGCCCACCTAAGCGTGTCCCAGTGCACTTTTCTTGTACCTGCTCTTGGGAGGTGAAAATTCTTTGATGCGGATGTGCCGGGCTCTCCTCGCTTCTTTTTGTTGTTGTTTTTTGCCTCCCGCCCCTTTAAGAGAAGGAATCAGGAAGTGACAGGGCTCGGAGCAGCTTCCACTGGCACCGGGAGGTAAGCCTTTATTCTTTTGTCCCTTTTCTTCCTCCCTCCCCTCACGCAGACAGGAGCAAGGAAGTGCGGAGGGGTGGGGACGGAGGAACAGCAATGAACCCCCAAGCTCTCTGGTCCGAATTTAAGGGGCCAACAGATCTTAGGGGTCGTGTAAAAGCGCCCAAAGTTTCAGATGTAGGAAAAGGGGCCGGGCGGTGTGTCTTAAAAATAGAAGAGGGACCTTGGATGAAAGGGAGGTGTGAGACAATACACGCACACACACACACAACCTGGACAAGGGGTTGTCCTAAAGTCAACTAGTAGGCTGACATGGATGAGCGGGTCTTAACTACCAACCGCACCACTTTTTAATGCCACTACATCTACCATTGCCATCATGACTTCTGGCCAACGGCCATCTTGAGCTGCCAATTTGTCCGAACCGCACAAAATAATTAACATCCCTGGTAGCTCGATCACGTCTGTCAAGCAAAGATCTCACAGGGAGTGTAATTTGCCCGCATTAATTAATTGGGCTTCCCAAGATCATTTAGAAACAACAACAGCAAAATTTAACACATAAATAAATGTGAAAAGATCATGTTTGGCAACTTAATTTATGCCTTGTATTCTGGAGAGAGTTTTTACAACTGGATGCAAGTTGCCGGAAAGAGTGTTGTAATTTGAAACCCCGACAGTTCCTCTGTTTTAGTGCAGCTAACAAATGCAATGATCATTTATTTATGTAAAAAGAAAGGGGGTGGATGGATGGTTGGGAGTAATTTGTTTTTATGTACTGTGCTGTAAGTAGGGAGAGGAGAATATTAAACTGAAAGAATGGCATGTTCCTTGGAAAGATGGCCAGAACATCAGCAGCAAGGCCAAGGAAGATCCTTCCTTACACGGAAAGTCTGCCCACAAGCGAAATTTCCTTGCAATAGTTTTGTTGGGGGCAGTTTGATGGGGAGGGATCATGAGAGGCCTTCCCCATCATGGGGTTGCAGAGACAGAAACACTGGAGGGTGCTTTTACACGACCCCTAAGATCCAATGGCAACTTAAATTTGGGGGTTTGTCGCTCTTCCTGTGTTCCCACCCGTCCACACTTCCTTGCTCCTGTCTGCGTGAGGGGAGAGAGAAAAGAAGGGAGGAAAGAATGCAGGCTCACCTCTGCTCTGCCGTCAGCTGCTCCGGGATCCATTCCAGTCTCTTTCAGTCTCTTAAAGGGGCGGGGGCAAAAAAAAACCCCAAACAAACACAAAGCGAAGAGAGCCCGGCACTCACTGCTTTACATCCGCATCAGAAATTTTTCACCTTCGAGACCAGGAATTTGGAAAATGCGCTGGGACACGCTTAGGTGGGTGTGGTTGTACTTTATTTTGTTTAAAGTCCAGAGCTGGTGGGAAAACAATTTTAAGCTCCACATCTGGGAGCCCTTTGCATCGGATTTTAGGGGTCGTGTAGAGTCGTGTCTTGGGTTGTAGAGACAGAAACACTTTGTGCATGCTGAACTCACTTTGGGGCTGTGGCATGTTTTTCATTCACAGTTGATAGGGTGGGGAGGCTTCATCATGGTGCACTCTGACGTGATTAAAGCTGGAGATTTCTATGTAAAATGTAACAGGCAGCAAGGATAAATCAATGCAGCACCTAATGCCCCAATTAGCTTTCTAAAGATGGCAGTGCCTTTCCAAAACCAAAATGAGGAAGGACTTACTTGCTTGCAATGGAGATCTGGAAACCTTCAGGGGGCCAGGGGTGACGGTGGGGAGAGTGCAAAGATGAGGAACAAAGAGTGGATTCGATGATAATTTCTTATCTAGAACATCCAGCCCATTAAATTACCAAGAGGATCTTTTCTTTCTCTTTTGCATGCCCATTTGGGCAAAGAAATAGATGTGCACTATTATTATTATCATTATTATTCATACTTGATCATCATTTGCATACATCTTATGACCTGTAACTATAAATTTGACCTTGAAAGTTCCCATGAGATGAGCTTTCACTCCTTATTATTTTTAGAACTTGACAAATTGAACAAAACAGTTTTAATGATCCTCCAGTGGCGCAGCTGCAAATTATTTAACCTACGTGTTACCTTTATAAATCTTGTATGTGTGGCTAGAAACACGCAACCCCTGGTAAATGTCAACAGCTCAAGCCTTAAAGCAAATGGTTTGCGGGCCAACAAGACCTTGCCTCCCTTGACAGATATTTTCTAAAATAAAATTCGGAGATTCCAGATTCTCAGGTAAGTCAGCTGTAGGAAGTCAACAATGCCATTTCTCAAAAGGAGGCCCATCACAGGTGCAATTTGGACACAACATTGCAGCTGAAGGTCTGGCATGGGTTTAACATCTACAAAAAAAAATCTTAGGGAACACTGAAAACAATTTGTTAGTCAACCTGCAGTCACTAGCGACTCTAAATGGCATCTTCACCTTCAACAGAGTTGGAAAGAAGATGGTAAATTAATAGATTAATGCACAGAAATCACAAAAGTAGCACAGAGAGAATTCTAGCTTCCTGTGCTCCCGCCCTCTGAAGATGCTGACCACAGAGACTGGCAAAAATGTCATAATATGGCCAAACAGCCTGGAATCCCCACAATAACTAGCACAAAAGTGTTATTTTTCTATTAAGCAAAAGGACAAGCCAACCAACGCATCTCAAGAAATATGTTTCTTGAGGCCAGGATGCAAACTCATGATTCATGCTTGGATAAATGAAATCACCAAAGTCTTAGGAGGATTTATTGTAGCTAATTAGCGAGGTTCTAGTTGTGTTCCCGGATGTTGGATTTTGCTCTCAATGTCTCCTGGCAGGCTTACCCAACACAAAATGAGGAAAACACTTGAACTATGGGATATTCTTTTTTTTCCACACTCCTGTAACTTCAAATGTAATTAAAAGATTCGAGTGGTTACTTGTTCCATTAGTACACTACCTTTTCTCCTATGAATTCAAGACAAGCACATGGTTCACCTCTGCTCAGATTTCTCCTCACTAAAACCCTGTGAGATGGACCAAGGAATGGTACTGGGCCTCCTGGCCAAGCCAGGATTTGAGCCCGGTCTCCTAAATCCTCATTCAACAGTCTAACCACTACACTGTAAAAGGAAGCCAGCCATTGATGAATGTCATTTACTCATGCCTTGGTTGTTGCAAAAAGAGGGATTAACTGCAAGTAGCTGCTTATTTGTACCTGGTGGCTTCCAGCTTGTGTTCTGGATCTTCAGGCTGTGACTGGGAGGAAGCTGAACTTGTGGTGTTCACCCAGCCTATGAAAGCCTGGCTGAACACATTTTGTGGTTATTTAGGCAACGTGCCGCTCTTTGCACACAGAAGATTTAAATCCAGTTTGATCCTTTTTCTTCCCGTCTTCAATGTCTCCTTTGCTGGTTTCAAGCATGGCAGCTACTGATCATGATCGTGAACCTGGTCAGGCCCAACGGGGTATCCTGGACCAACGTTGCCCTGTTTCAAGACAGGCAGAACGATGGCCATTTCCAGAGGAGGGGCCTCCCAAGGCCCACATTTTCGTTAGGCACCTACCTCCTTGTTGCTCCATATGGCTTCCTTGTCTGACACAGGGGGTCCTCCCAGCAGCCTCCACCTGCACCTTGATGCCCCCTCAAGACACTGAGGGAGGGAGGGGACCTTTTGTCTTGCTGACAGCAGTTACAGACAGGGAAATCTGTCTGACAAACTAGCAAAGGAGACCCTGAGAGGCACAGTTATGGCTTGTGCGTTGCTAAGCAACCCTCACAAGAACAAGGAACTGCCAGAGAAAATGGAGAAAATGTAACCGGGGCTGGGCAAAGGCAGGGAGGTGGCATTCAAAGGGTGAGGTATGCCCTTGCCACCCAAAAGCCTGGGACACAATTTGCTGGGAAAGTCCAAGGCTCTGCCAAGGAAGCTGTAGCTCTGATGGGCTCTGCCCAGGCTTCAGAGGGCAGGCACCATGGCAGATGGCCATCCACAGGATTTCTCACCAGAACCATGACCACCAGTTATGGCAAACTGGCCACGAGGTCTCCACAGAGAGAAGATCCGATCTGCATTGGACGTAGGGAGTGCCATCCATCAACAAACTGGCAGATTGTTAAGACTGTGAAGGCATCAAGAGGGAACAGAATAAGTTCTGGAGAAGGCCTGGTGACACAGCCTCCTCCATTGCTCTTATGGAAATCTTTCGCTGCAGCCTTTGGCGTTGAAAAGAGTGAACTGATTCCACCCTTAAAAAGAGACCCAGTGCCTGTCCAGTGAGGTGTCCAGCAGGGAGATGGGTTGGATTTCTAATCAACGTAGGATGATTGTAGAAACCATGAATAGTTCATTGACCCCACTGTGCTTTTCAGAGGTATCTCCCTGCTCTTCAATTTACTATGATTAAAAACATAGATTTCCTCCACAATTCAGATGATTTTTAGTCTGGGAATTGTAACAAAATCCAGAGATGCACTCCATTCCATTCTATACAGATCAATGTATCTTCAAGCCAGAAGCTTTCACATTTGTCATGTCTGAAAGGAAAGTCAAGATAATAGTTTCCATATTATTGATATGCAGTATATTTTGATGGAACTAAAAGAAGCCGCATGGCATGGAGAGGCACGAAGACCGTTAATCCACAAAGTGACCCAGAGCTGGACACAGTGGAATGGATAAATGATAATATTTTAAACTATTCCTTGGTTATTGAGAGGCTATGACCAACAATCAAGGTTCTCTCCATCAAACCTACCTTGGAAGATATGTAACATCATCAGCAGTGAACCTACAGCCATGCAGTGAGATAAGATGGCTTTCATGAACAGGCAATAAAAGATCAGCAAGCAGCCAGACCCCTATCAATGCCCCTCTGTAGAGACATCCAAGAACAAAATGGGTAAAAATGGTATTTCATAGAGTCCTCCCTCAGATAACTCTGCTGCTCTGCTTCAGGGCCAGAGGGGCTTTTCATCCTTCTGATAGTAAAGGAAAAAGAACTTGAAAAGAACAAAATTGTGAGGAAGCTGATCGAGAACAAAAGGACGGACGGGCTGTGAAACAATGTCTCACTGTGAGAAGGGACTCCACTTCTGGGCTTGGGTCCTCTTTGGGGTTTTAATTGTCTCCAGCCAGACAGGTATTAGGAAAGCAAACCTGACAGATAGTTTTCTTAGCTTGGGCAATAGAGAAATATCCTCTGGCACCTTCAGACAGGTGAGCTTGCCACTTGGGTTTCAGAGCTGGCTTCATTATTAGTGCAAATTTTAGGTTGAACCACATGGATGCAGCTGATGCCTGCTGTGCACCTCTTTGGAAGCAGCATTGGCTGTCAATCCTAATTCGTGCTTTGTTAGCACCTCTGTATGGTTGAGTGATGAAATGAAAGTGGCTGGGATCTCTGCTCCCTTTATCATTTTTCCACCTGCCTGCCCAGAAAAACACGATGGTGATAATCTCAGTTAGGGACCCATGTTCTTTACAAAGAAGGGATGACAAAGGCGTCAAAGGGAGATGGGTTTGAGGTATCAGGAGGACTTGCTATAATCTTCATTTTCTTTGATTTTTTTGCTATCTCTCTCAACACAGCAAGACCTCCACGAGGAATTCCAAACCCTTGCAAGGTTATTCATCTCCAGCTAAGTGAAAGACAGAAGGATCGTTCTCTCTTCACTGGCACTTTGTGCTGAATATTTATGATGCCTCTTTCCTTTAGGAAGCAAAGCACACAGAGACACTCAGAAAGAGAGAGAGAGAAATAGAGAGAGAGAGAGAGAGAGCAAAGCAAACAAACAAAGAAATGTAGGTTATTCTGAAAGATGTGAGCAACCCATCCAGAGCTTGGAATCCCTCAAAGAAGCTTCAGTCAGCTTCAGTAATGGACTCTCCTTCACTGGAGGTTTCAAAACAGAGGTAAAATCACCAGCTTTTCATGATGTTCATGAGTTCTTGTTTCCCTCAGGATTAGTCTTGGTGATTCTTCGGGTCCTTTCCAGCTCCAGAATTTGATGATTTTAGTTTTGGGTGGTTCTTACAAGACTTCAGACTGGCACGAATCTTCACACCAAGTGGCATTTTTTGGGGGGGGGCACCAAAATAGTCTATTTTGTGTGGGGTTTCATTCTCACCAAGGCAAGGGCTCTTTGGGGTAGCGCAATAGGTTCTCTGCCACCTTCGCAGGTGAGCAGAGGGAATGTAGTGATTTCTTCTCCTTCCTTGAAGAAATGAGACAAGCCAGGGGTGGCATCCTTTGTAGGAAAGTGGAGCTATACAGACCTCCCAGCTGCTTAAGATGGCTCAGGGGCCAAGGCATATCCAGGGAGCAAGCAGGTCAAACTGTGGGCATGGGTGTTTTAAAACCCACTTGGATGCCACCGGTTTTAAACGAAGGATGGGGAACAAGTGGCTTTCCAGGTGCAGTTGGATTACAGTGGCCATCATCCCTCACCATTGGCTGTGATAGTGGATAGAGTTTACAGCTCCACTCCAATGTTACCTGGAGGTCCAGAGTTGACCACCCCTGCTTTTTGTTTTAAAGGGAAGGCAGGAGAATTTGGCCACTTAGTCATTCCTGTCTTGAGAAAATTGCACAATTGCCAAGCGTGTCACTTTGGAAGATGGAATATTACGCTTCTAAATCATTTGGACAGAGCTGAGGGTTTTTGCCCGTGACAGTCAGACATAGTCTGTCCTCGGCCCGATGTAGTTTATTGATCTTAAAGGGCACATCATAGCGGAGATTAATAAGATCCTACCCAATTCAGAGAAAGAGCCTGTGTCCTGCAAAGAGGTCTTCAAGATTTATGGATGCAATGAGCAGGAGACGTGTGAAAGATGTGCAACCGCACATCACAAACCTTTGATTGTGCGTGTGCCAGCTTTCAGTGGAAGTAGTGGGGGACACGGCTCAGCGTGTGACAGGGAAAACAACAGGACTCTCTTATTGAGCTCCTTGTCACGTTCCTGAGCTATATAGGCACATTGCTATAGCTTTAGAGTGTCTGAAGGCATCTGTTTAAATTCAGTTTCAGCTGCAAAGGGACCACTCGGCTGTATTTCCCAGCTGTTTGCTCTTTCTCAGCAGTCCAAAAGACCGTTTGAATCGCCTTTCTATTTCGGAAGGAGAGGCCCCTGTAACTCAGTTCTGGACAGGAGCAGGTTGTCTGTTCAGTGGTTAGAATTGCCTGGCACCAAGCATGGGTCAGGGCATCTGGAAAGAAGACGAAACATTAATGCACTATAATATTTCCGAAGCTAATGCATGCTTTGAGTTTTCAGGCTGCATTACTTAGCAGAGCATTCTTATGAAGTGGGAAACGTTTGGATCCATTGGACAGAGGAGGGGGCCTGTGTTTGTGGAGTTGATGACTCTGCTCCCACACTAGGGTATTTGGAGTGCAGTATTCAGCACCTCAGAGAGTTCCAGTAAGGCTCAGGCCGAAACGGCAGAATAGATTTGCTATCTCATTGAGCCCAGTATCGCTAGCCACCATTGACCTAGGACATATGGGGATGTCAATCCAAATAATTGGGGGGGGGGGTTTGCTCCCCTCCACCCATTGGCTCAATGCATGGTGTTATCTCTCAGAAGAAGATATGCAGATAATGTTAAGGTTAAATGCGGAAAGTGTTCTTTAATTTATCAGCCATGGGGTAAAGAGCCATGCACATCCAGCACAACATTCTTGGGGTGGGTCCATTGTATCCCCCCCAATGGATTCCTTCCAGGAGATGTAGTGGGGAGATATTGTGTATTCATCTGCAATCAGGACTAATTCCTTGTTGATTGCACACATTCCTTTCTCACAAAGTAATCCTTGCAAGGGCTGCTTGGATTACAAATCACTTATAGAATTTGCAATCGGCCATTGGCAACGATGCTCGTGTTTGGACGGAAGGTTAGTTTTTCAATTACGTTTGTCTAAGCGGAGCTTGAGTAATGGAATGCTCAAATGGGAGAGTTGCAATTATGATCAAATCTGAAATGCCTTTTGGATTTAAATAATGAGAACAGGGCACAGCAGCTAATATTGCTCAGCTTTACTGGAGTGTTAGGCATGCTTGCTTGGAAGAAAATTTTGCAGAATCTAATCAAGACTCCTCTGTTCTCTCTCCTGCATGGAATTCACTTCATGTCCAGACTGAATTCATAATGCTGGCCTTGACATCTGGTCAGCTGTCTCTCTGTCTGTCTGTCCTAGTAGATGATGGCTTTTCTACCTACCAGGGTTCCTGGGCTTTAATGCAATGTAACAAACAATTAGTTAAAGAAACAATTACAATTAAATTCAGATTTAACACACCTACAGGCTTTAATCACAAGTCAAAAAAACAACAACACCACATTTTTAAAGTAGCAAACAAAAGTGTGTCGTACAAGACCCTCATGGCCACCTGCTGGAATCTCATTGGGGGAAAGTCAGCCTGGTGCTCAAGATGCATTAATTCATTAATTCTGTACTGCCAGATTCTGCAGAGTGTCAAGCTTTTTCTTGTGTATCCTGTACAGAGTTCCATCCCACACAGGAATTGTAAAACAGTTCCTGGTGTTTCCTCTGCCCTTTCCAGGTGCATCCTGGGTAGGAAAGCCACCCTTCTGTGCAGGAACTATAATCATCTTGTGCAGATGGGCATCACATCCAGAAAAAAATAATCAACATCTCATTTCTGAGAAAGCCTACAAGCTTTTTTCCAGTACAATTTCAGGGTGGAGATATGTCACTGTGAGTGATTAATTGTCTTGAGTCCTTTCTCAGAATGAGAGGCTGGGACAGTCCGGTCTCTGATCCATATATGTGCCCTAACTAAGCCCCAGCCCTGGTCATTCGCCTTATTTCCTCCAACCCTTTGCTCCGAGAGCTGGCTCTGAACCCCTTTGCTCAATGCATGGGGTGCCTTAGGCTTGCAAAAACCATTGCAGCAAAAATAAGGCACTGGAGCTTTTTCCGCTGCAGCTTGGGCAGTTCCCCATGCTTTCCATGAGTACGTTTCACCCTCCGAGGGGCGTCAGTTTCATTCTAGAATAGTCTTGTTTGACATTTTCATCAACACTTTGGCAAAGGCCCTAAGGAAGCCAGGAAGGGGGAAAGAAAAGCACTAAACTCGGCATCTGAGTGGCGGCCGGAACTGGGTGTGCACAGCCTACTTTGAATTCAATCAACTGGCAAAAAAAAAAAAGAGAGGAAAAAAAGGAAGGGGGGAAATACAGGAATACTCAGCCAAATATTCCTTCTGCTTTCAGGAACAGAAATGAATTTTAGCTAGTGCCTGATGAAAACAAGGTATTTCGTTTAATGGGCATGGCCAGTCTTGACCTCCAAAGAGGAGCCAAGAGTCCTGCTTTAGAGAGGGCAAAGCACTATCAGAAGGCATTGGCTCTTAGAGAAGTGGCCAGTGCATGGACTGAAATACCCGCCATCTCTTATCTTGGCTATGAGGGCTTGGACTGATGGGAAGTGTAGCCCAATGATATCTTGAGGGCCTCCATTTGACTATCCCCTCAAGCACATGAACATAGACAATGGACTACATAGGCCCTCAGCTCCCCTGATCAAGTCTCCCACCTCCCGCTGCTATTCAAGTGGCAATTTCTAGATTTGCATCTGTACCTATAAATCTGTTCCCTGCTCACTCTCAGGACGTGCAGATCCCACCCACTGCCTGCCTCCTTCCTCTGTGTTTGAGCCCTTCCCCAGAACATAAGTCTCCAATTGTGACAATTCCTACATTCTTGCCATAACTCTGATGGTGCCATGCAGCCGACGTGTTTGCCGATGCTGTCAAAGAGGCAGCCGGTTATAATTATTTTCTCAATCATTCTTCATGAATGAAACACTCTAGGCAACACTAAAAGTAAACGTAATCACCAGAAACAATATAAATTCAAAAAGCAAGTCTTATTAGATAGCCATTTTTAAAGCTGATTCCCCCGTAGTTCTCTTTCTGGGGGAGGCACAGAAACTCAAACTGTGCCTTTTTTTCCACAGAAAGCAAGCAAAGAGCATCAGCATTTTATATGAAGCGGAAAATAAAATGATGTACTTGGGGAAGGTTATTACAAACCGTTTCCAAATGTTTTTCCTCAGCCTGTGCTCCATTTTACATTGGCAACCCTGCAGTGGGCAAACAGGTTCTTCTCCTAGAAGCCAAATTAGGGAGATGAAATATTTATAGGGTGAAAAAAAAGCCATCGGGTGCAGCTGCCCAAACAGAGCAGGTGCCTTGAATAGGACCAGCCTCGGGGTTGGCGTGTTCTTTCATTCTGCAAAATCCTTCTCTCTTGAAGACTGATGTCTGATCATCGGCAACAGGTCTGTGTGAGTGGTCTTCAGTGGCTGACCAACAGTCCAAAACCCTGGAATTTATGTGACAGATATTGAAAGGGGGTGAATTGTGTTCCATCCAAATTTTTGAGCGAATAATGCAGTCCATTTCTATAGTGCCCGCATTCTCTGACATTTAAAAGACAGCTGACCCACACTCCATAAGTGAACATTTGCATCCCCAGTGCAGAGAGGGTTGAGTGACCATCAAGCTACAATGCACCCTTCTGGCTGCTGCCCCAAGCTGACTAGATTTATTTATTTATTTATTTATTTATTTATTTATTTATTTATTTATATACCGCAACCATCTAGCAAAAAAGCTACTCTGGGCAGTTTATAAGCATATACAAAATACAAAAACAGCTTAAACAACTTAAAATAGTAAATAAAAACTAATCAATCAGACCAAATCATCAAATCATCATAATAAAAAAAACAAATAAGCAAATAAGCACAAATACAATAAATCAAAATGATTTAACAATTCTAAATAAGAACAGATTGAAAAAATAAAGAACTAATAGATTCAGCCTGAAGTGACTCCATGTTGGACCCTTGGGTCCCTTGTACTGTCCATCTCTCTTGGTTCATAAAATGGCAGCTCTCCTGTGGCTGCCATATTTGAAGTAAAAGGGCTGGCGGCTCTGTCATGAGTCCTTTCAAGCCTGTCCATAAAAAGGTGCCCCAGGCAGAACCCTGACATGTAGAGATTTCATGGAAAAACAAGCTTTTATGATTGTTTAGGAAGGCAGGAAGGAAGAAACACCGTGAAAGCTTTTAGCTTAGCCTGGCAATTTCTTGTGCAATTGACGTCTCCCCACAGCAGCATAAATAGAAGCCTCATGAGGTTGAACGAAGCTGCCGCCAGCCTCCCACCCCAGAAATCCAATAGCAAACCCAGGAAAATAACATTTCCATCAAAGTGGATGACATTTTGGAAATCCAGAAGGCTCACCCAAGTAGAAGAAGGGGAACACAGACCGCAGTGATTTGTTTAGACCATTGCTATCAAGCCCTTCCCCCTCTACCACATGTGGCACAGGCAAATTAACCCTGTGAGATGCATTTTGCTGAAGAATCATGGCCACACTGCCACCTCATGCTCTGTGGCTGTAGCCCTAAGGAGCCTGCTTGTCCTAGACACAAAGAGGCTTCAGGGAGACCAGTACCAGAGGCCAGACGAATTCCACTGTTGCCATTCGCAACATTTCCCTTTTGCTGCTGCTGCTGTCCTGGAGAAGACCGAAAAGGAAGGGAGCCAAGTAGCTTTGGTCTCATGAGAGGATGCTACCTTCTCTCAGTTTCAGTGGCAGTTCAATGTGCAGCCAGGCAATGGATGAGTGGATGCTGTCCAAAGTGCTGAACACTAGCCCCAAAGTAGGTTTCAAACCTTGGACACCTCCTTTAAAGAATGGACTAAAATCAGGGTTCACTTCCTGGCTGGCACAGGACCCACCAACATCCACTGGTATCAACAGAAACAGTTCTCTGTCCCCTGCCGACACTCATTGTTGTGACAGTGTTATCAGGCACAAGGAGAAAGAAAAAAAAAGAATGTGCTAACAAGATGCTCCCGTTCTTCCTGGCATCTACGATTGTGTCAGCTTTCTCAAAAGTTAATTAAAGAGACACTAAACTCAAACAACAACGATACTTAACATCTATCCAGCACCGTATTTTCCATCTTCAAAGCATTTTGAAAACACTGGCTAATTGATTTGAAGTTGCTGGAGGAGTAGCTTTGTAGCCATCTTAATTAGCAATTTTCTTTGCCAAGTGCTGTCATTGTGTATGCCTGGAGAAATGCAGACTCCACCTGCCTGTACAACAAAGAGAGGAGAGTGACCTGGCCAAAAAGGAAGAAGAAAAGAAGGGGGAGGCTGAATTTGTTCACTGAGTTGTGAAATAAATAGCAGCTGTGCCATGAGTGTGCACTACTGTGTTGATAGTTTCTTATCAAGGTGATGTTTCCCTTCTTCTCTCTCTGATGGAAGGGGGTAGCTCACGAGCCTTAATCCTGGTTTCAAGAAGGGTACAGTTTTAGAGCAGAGGTTTTCAAATTTGTCTGTTTGGACGACAACTCCTAGAATCCCCTTGGACACCCATAAAGTAGAGTTGCAAATACAAAAGCATAAATCTAGATCTGGATCACACTGGTCATCTTTCCTGTTTCCCAGGCAGGTTGGGCCAAAATCCTGGTTGGAAACACAGCAAGTGATGCTTCCTGGCTTTCCTTCCCTGCAGAGTCCTGGGCAGAGGCTGAGGCTAAAGAAGTGGGGACTTCAAGAGGTCCAAGGGCTACAGGAATAAGAGTCCAAAGGAGTGAAACCAGGGGCATTGTAGTCCCACATCATCCCCAGGGCATAACCCCTGAGCAGTGGGCCCAACAACTGGTGCTCAGCTCATTGGATGACTATCCCATTCAAGGGAAATATATTGTAGTCCTGTTTAAGTTGTAGGTGAAGAGTCTCCATCATCCAGGTGAGGTCATTCCAGAAATTGAGTCATGGCAAGTTGGGCTTCTTTTCTTGTTAGATTGAAATGTTTTGCTACTCATCCAAGTAGCTTCTTCAGTCTGGGCAAGGTTGGTAGGAGACCTCTTGTTTATCCTCCACTTTGGTTTCATTTTATCCTGGACTCATTAAATGGACAATGCCTGGGTGGGTAAGAAAGCCACACTTCTGCATCCCCTCTAAAAGCCGATTAAGCATGGGTCATTAGGAGTGGCCTTCCTGTTGCCATGACTCAACTTCCAGATTCTGATTAAGCTATATTAAAATGATTTTGCAGTAGTAGTACACATGGATCAATGTATGCAATTTTATGCAACCCAGGCATCTTTTCTTCTTGTTGTTAGTGGTTGTTCTGTGTAGGAGGACCATTGTATATGGAGGAGTAGGGGTGACGTTTTGTCATGTCCCCACCCCACGCAACATGGTACAGCCCAGGCAGAGGCTTGACCCCGTGACAGCCAGAACAAGCCACAAGTTTGAGCATCTTAAACGGAGATGTCGGGGAGCTTTGTTGCTAAGCGATTTCCTCTCTCTTTAAGTCATGGAGGGAAGCTCCTTCCCATCCTCCAATTAGTTCCAGGTCTGAAAAGGACAAAAGTCTTAAGACAGCAGTGGCCTGCAATTTGACGTTTGGCCTCCGGCAGCGGAGATTAGCTCTTCAAGAGGCAAGAATTTGATTTCTAGCCTCGAATGCCAGTTAGATCCTCAGGGAAGCTTTTAGCACAAGCGGTGCTGAAAGCTTCGCCCTTGGTGGAAGCTGAGCGTTATCTTCTGTCCCCATGCCCACAGAGAGAGGGGGGGAGAGAGGGGGGTTGCAGCTTTTACTCAAACCATCATCACAATTCAATGGTTTTCTGCAGGGTCGGCTCTAGAACAAAAGAAGAACCTATGGACAATATGCATGTCCACCAAGCTTGGCTTGTTGCTGCCTTTTGAGTAGTCATGCCCAGGGGATTTACTTGTGAGGAGGCCTCCCTTGGACTCAAAGGAGCTGATAATGGATGGGAGTTGTGGATATTCTAAAAGACAATGCCATCGTTCTCCATTCTGAGAGTTCTGTCTACCTTACAGACACCTTAACAAACATTTAAAGGCCATGTCCCTGGAAGAGAGGTCCACATTGGAAATCTTTGAGGCTTAGCTAGGCCAAGTTCTGCCCAAGATTCAAGCTCAATCAATCAATCAATAATCAAAACCTTTCTAGGTAGCTCTGGGGCATGAAGAGACAGATGGAGAGGGGGGGGGGGAAATCAGTGAGTTGCATCCAATTTGGTCATATAGGGTTGCACTGTCACATAGTTCAACCATCATTGACCCACTGGCCAAAAACCAGACAGTGCCACCCACAAAACAGAACAACATTGGAAGTTGGCCTGATGTCCCCTCCCGAATTTCAACATCAGGACTGTGTAGCATGTGAATTATCCACAGAGGCAGCCAACTGGTCATGCTGTGGCCCCTCATATTTCCAAACCCAGAGTACATTTCCAAAAGGAAAAGAAGAGAGAGTAAAGATTGAAAACATGGAACCCAGATGGGCCTTTAAATCAGATTAACTGCAAACACAAGCTGACATGCAAGAGCCACAGGGTTTTGGGTGGGGTGGAGGGAAGCATAATTGAAGGGGGGAAAAGAAATGTACACAATTTTTCCTTTCCATTCACCAGATGGTGAAGTCCAGGAATGATACTGAGTGTCATTCTGCTAAAAAAATTCCATTTCGCTTCAAGGATTACCCTGTACTGGTGCCTAATCAAGTATTCCGTCGCTGTTTAAATGAGAGATAGCAGCTGAGGACTGTTTTTTTTTCTCTTTAAATTAAAGAGATACCATCATCAAAGCTGGGGAAAGCTATGATTTGACATTACATCCACATGCCTGTTGGCTGCATTTGGCCTGGAGGATCCTGGGGCTTGCAACAGGCAAAGGCAATTTTTCCAAATACTGCTTTGTTTTGAAAAGCAAGAGCATCTCTGATGAAGAGGCTGTGGCTGCAGCCAGCATACCAACCTTGGCAATCACAACCAGGGTCAGTTGCCGGGTGCAACCTTTAGGTGGTGTGCAGCTCTCCTCTGGCTTAGTAGCTAAAACAGCAGGCACAACACGCCCAGCTGTCATGATCCATGTGGTCTGTTCAGTGTCAGCCATCCATCCTGGTTTCCAACCCTTGTTGACTCCTGACTCTCCCATAAATGCAACCAAGAGCAGCTCTTGCATCTTACCTTCATTAAGCATTTTAACATAATGCACACACAGCCAATAGTTCAATTACATGTCAGTGAGTAATAGCAAGGGATGGATACAGCCTTGGGCAATTAAGCAGTGCAAGGAAACACAAGGATGTGGAAATAGGTCAGGATATGACACAGAGAAGGGTTAGCCATTATGCCATCAGGATGGTCAATTTGTCTCACTTGGCCTCTGCCTGAGGGCATGTGCAGATTAGCTTGTGTACCATGTCAGTTCAAATCCCACATGTGTTTTCTTCCTGCCTTGCTTTGCAAGATTTCATGTCTTCTTCCCACTACTAGAGCATTTCTGTGCATTATGTCTGTGAAGATTCTCAGTCATCCAGGTGAGGCTATCTGGAAGTTGAGTCACGGCAACTAGACTTCTTTTCTTGTGAGATCGAAGCATTTCACTACTCATCCAAGCAGCTTCAGCAATCTGAGTAAAGTTAGTGGCAAGGCTTCCAATTTATAGCAACCTAAGCCAGTGGTGGCAAACCTTCGGCACTCCAGATGTTTTGGACCACAACTCCCAGAATTCCAAGCCTGTATTGCCAATGACAAAGGACTGTGGGAGTTGGGGTCCAAAACATCTGGAGTGCCAAAGGTTTGCCACCACTGCCCTAGGCCATTGTACATCTAACTACAGTACCTTATTCGGGCCATTATCCACCTAACAAGCCTATTCAGGCCATTGTCCAACTTATGAGCCTATTCAGACCAGGGTGATGTGAAATCAAGGTGAACTATAAATTGGAGGACTTGCCACTAACTTTCCTCAGACTTACAAAGCTGCTTGGATGAGTAGTAAAACATTTCGATCTCTCAAGAAAATGAGTCCAGTTGCCATGACTCAACTTCCAGAATTCTGTGCAATTTTCCTGATAAACTTTTTTACATTGCTGAAGCATCTTCCCCCTATCATCTAAACTGTGTTTTTGAATGATATTTCCTCTTTTTTGTGAATTTTACCTTTTGCATTTCTAAAAATGATTCCTTGCTCAAGGTTCACATTATTTCTCCCAAAATGAAAAAGAAAACGGAAAAAGGAAAAGCCCTATTAAGTTGGGCAAACTTGGGAATTCCTGAGGTGAGAGAAAACTTATCTTTTCTGGACAGCACCACAAAGTGATGCACATTAAAAGAACAAGAAACAACAGAATTTGTTCAAGGAAGGAGTTGCATGATTATAATATAAAATCCAAATTAATACAATTTGTGCCATCACTGAATAGGAAGTAGGAAAAACACCTGGCTTTAAAGACTCTTGGTTTGGATAGAACTTATGCTCAAGGAGAGTTCCTTATTTGAGGAGAGAAACACTCTCACCCCTCCCAGCCTGCCTGATCAGTGTTTTATTTATTCTGGAATAAAGACCTTGCACCAGGAATATGAATATCAAGCTGATACCCTGCAGCAAGGCATTACAAAGGCCCATTTTCAAAAGCTTGAACCTGAAGCATCAAGCCTCTGCGCACTGATGTATGGTGTGTGTATGTGTGTGTGTTGTGTGTTTTTGCACAAAAAAATAACAAGGTAGATTTATTCCCCACCCTCACCACCACGTTCTCTAGGAGCTGCTTTTGAATATCTGCCTCTCATTGCAAATTAAAAATGACATATGCAATAAAAAAGCTACCCCCCAGGGGGGGAAAGCAAGGGGGGATAAATGATTTACTTGTAATCGATTTGTATATTTACTTTTTAAAAATGAAATTTTGAAATTGATCTAACCTGTCCCAGCTGGTCACTGCTTCGGAGCGTTCCTCAGGGAATATATTTATGTTTCTCGGAGGTCATCCTCAATGCTAGCTAGTTTGGAAAGATTTATGGACCGCCCAGTCAAGATGCGGCCCGGAGACTGAACCCTAACAGACTTTGATCATATTGAGTCAACATCAATTGGGTTATCTTTGTATTTAATTCTTATTTTGAAGAAAAACAAATATGTGTATGGCTTGCTGTGGTCCCTTGTGGTCTTAAGTCTCTCCGCCATAATCAGATTTACTCAGGGTCTTTGCTTTTCAAATTGTGCTATCTTGGTTCCTTTTTCTTTCCACCAATCTCATTAGAAAAAAGCACAACTGGGTTCTGTAAGCAGGAGGGAGGCTGGCACAGGCTGTAGCGAAGGCAAGCAGTCTAAACCGTCAGCAGGAATCTTCTACTCATCTGCTTGATTTACTGCATTGGATCCTGGTTATTTTGCTTCTGGTCCTGATCTAATGGGACAACCAACTATTCTAGTGGAGCTCTGAGGATCTCCCTATGTGAATGGCTGTAGCTCAGAGGATTGGCCAACACACAAAGGTTAGAACCTCACTTATCTTCAGATGGATCTGGAAAGGATCACATTTGCAACCATGCTGAGATGCTACCAGCCAGTATCAACACTACAAGGTTAGAAGGACCAAGTTTCCCACCGAGGGATGTCTGAGGAAATTGAAAGCTCCTTCTTATATGTTGTCATCTCACCCCTCAGGAGATAATTCTCAAAAGGGGCAAGGGAAGAAATCAAGCATGCCTCCATTCATTAATTTCTGCCTCCTCATTCTTGATGTTGTCGCTGCATCAGAGAACCAGTTCACCAATCCAATATCAGGGTTCAGGGCACTGCTGAGAACAAAGCAGGTGGCCTTGATCAGATATTGGTTCCTAGTGACAGAGACTGTGCACCTGTAAGAACTGTGGGACTTGGAATGGAAAGCAGTTGATCTGAACGTCTGCCATGTATTCCTGATGAATACCTCTCTGACTGCACATCTTCAGCCAGTTGGAGAAATGAACACAGCCTCCATCTCGACCCGTGCTACCTGGAGTGTAGTCTTTCCTGACCCATCACTTATTTATCCCTTAACATTCTAGGTGGCCCTTTTCCTCCATTCCCCTCTGCCTCCTTGAGCATTCTTAGAAGGGTCAGCCATTGATTTCACCCAAGAAACACCTGAGATGTTTTCTACAATTAATCTAAAATGAGAACTCTTGCCCAGAGACCAGGTGTGAGATGACCTTCTCCCCATGCTTCATGCACCGGGGTGATTTGCCACAAACGTCCCTCTCCGAGTTCTCCCCATTACACGGGCTGCTACTCACCTTCACACATGTTGCCGTACGCACCTGTCGCAGGTGAATGCAATTTCACATTTCGTTGAACAGGGAAGCAGATTGGCAACTCGGAGGGATACGGACATGGCCATCTTGACAGCAAGATGGGAACTGACTAGGCAACCATCTAAATGCTGCATGATGCTGTTTTCTAGAAGACCTTTAATTGTGGTAATTAAGCTATGGAAAAAGGCTCAGCAGTGGCAGAATTAGTAAACTCCATGCAGTTTGGAAAACATGACATTTTAAAAAATGGCCTCTACTTATCCCCTTTCCCGGGCAGGCTTGAAGCTGTCAGTTATCTAAACATTTGCAAGAGTTGGGCTCCACTCAACTGTAGCTGAATTCAAAGCAGGAAGGGGCAGAAAAGAAGAGTGTCACAGTTTTCAGAATCTGCATATGGCATCAGCTGGAAGGCCAGGTCCATCCCTTCTCTCTAGTCTTCATGTAAATAGGTTGAAGAGTCTTCAGGGGAGCCAAGGGGAGGAGCAGAGGCAAGAGGCAAGGCAAGGTATAACTGAGGTCACTTTGGCTGCATTCTGGCACATCTCAAGGTGAGACATGAAAAACAGAGCAGTGCGTGAGAAAGAGAGTGGTGGAGGGAGGCAAGCCATAAGCAGAAAGCCTTGTGCTTTTCCCACTGTTGCAAAGGGGCTCCAGAAATTAAATTATGCCTTGCCTTGGTAAAAGTCCTGAGCACTTCAAGGCATTCGTATGAAAACGTTCTTCTAAAATTCTTCCCAACCCATAAGGGGGGGGGGAACCCTGAATGGATCTTAAAGCTTTTTGTAGGAACAAAGGGAACTCCATATAAGATCTTAAATGTTAACCTCAGTCAAGCCTTTTGGAAGGGATTATTTTGAGAACTCTTCTGGCCTGTGGGAGAAATAAACATAGGACAATAGAATCATAGAATCATGGTGTTGGAGGGGGCCTTTAAGGCTGTCAAGGCTCAGTGCAAGAATCTAAGTCAAAGCAGATCTGACAGATGATTGTCCAATGTTCTATCAAATGCCTCCAGTGCTGGAGCGCTTACCACCATCCAAAGTAATGCATTCCATTGCCATACTGCTCTAACAGTTTAGGATTTTTTCCTGATATATGTCAGATATCCAGCTTCCTGTAGTTTGAGCCCATTCCTATGTTTCCTACACTCGGGGATGATTGAGAACAAATCCAAAATGTGCACACATGCAAACACATAGTCAGGGGAGAAGTCAATGAGTTGAGTTGAGTTGAGTTGAGTTGAGTTGAGTTGAGTTCTATCCCATATTTTTTCCACTGTAGGTTTCAACGGCCACAATGGAAAATGCAACAAACTGCAATTATAAAGCAAGATTTTGAAATCTGAAGTATTTTTAAGGCACAGAAACTGAAACCATTTAAAAACACAAAATTAATGGGAAGAGGGCAGTCCCCCTGTCTCCATGAGCAAAATTCCCTTCATCATTTGCTTGGCAGTGGTCAAAGGTGTGCATTCTGCAACAGGGTCTGGGTTTATTTTACTTGCTTTAAACAGGCCTTTCTTTGATCATGTGATACACTGAATTCTAAAGGGAAGAGGGAAGAATGTAGAGCAGTCCAGTGAAGGGCTGAACATGTTCCTTTGCCAGGAAACCAGGGAGGATAGATAAATAGAGGGTGGGCTGGAGATATCAGAGCACAGGTAATGGTCTTTTGATATCATGGAGAACCAACTGATTCAGCGGTTCGTTGGTTGTTTTGTAGGCCTTGCGTTTAGCAATGAAAAACTGGACAGGTTAGATAGGTTAGTAAAGTTGCATGGCAGATGACTCAAAAGGACCATTTTCTGAAGCAGAGCCCCTGCTGTTAGCCCTGAAATTCACTTTCCATCCCAATGATAAGCACAATGGGTTGAGTACTGACCAAAGGAGATATTACAGAAAGAATAATAGTAATAATATTAATAATGGAGAAAAAGAGAAAGAGAATTTTCTTGGTATATTCTTTAATTGTGTACAAGTCATTGGTGAAATACAAAATACGGCGGAGATGGCTTCAGAAATTAGGTCTTGACCAGAGTTGTTGAAAAACAGTTCAAAGCAAATTGAAAACATAAATGGATCCAAGGGTTATTTTTTTCCCCAGCCCGTATTTCAATATAATGAAGACAAAGTCTGTATGTCACACTTAAGGCGAACATGAAAATTAATGTTGCCACCTTCTTTTTTTAAAAAAAGGGAAAGATAAATTGCTAGACTCTTAAAGAGTTGTGTGTAATATATTGTAAATGCCACTTGGATGTATCGTTGTGTGGAGAGTGTTTACTTGCACAGAATTCTTGACGTTCTGGTAGATTGTGCTGTGATGTGCAGAGAGAAAAGCAATCTCTACAACGACTGCAGGTCTAGGTTGATTTGGGGAAATACAGTTGGACATTGTGAGGTTAACTGTCAGAAATAAACAACCCCAAGATTTCACAGACAAAAGTATGGGCACACGGGCAGAGGACTAATGTGGCATAGGGTCTACCTGGGGTTTGTGCCAGTTCTGCAAGCATTCTGTTCTAGTTTTGTATGCAAGTAAGACCATTTCACTCCAAAATCTGTGAACGGTTTTAAAGGGTGAATAATTTGCATCTAAATTGCATACCTCCACAAACAACAGCAGCAGCAAGAAGAATACCTGTGTTTGCATCAATTCACAAAACATATTTTTATGTTTTCCTTTCTGCTAAATATGCATGTTCATCTATTTCCTCCCTAACATATGCATGTTTGAGCCACAAGGTGTGCAGTCTGGGGGATGACAGCTTTGGGGAGCGAACAGTGATCAGGAAAGTACAAATTAAGTTGGCCTGTTTTGAAATGTAGTCTGGGCAAAGTTTTACAGTAACCCAATCCATGGCCGTATCACCAACCAAGTCCCACTCTTCTGTGCAGGACACAATTCTGACGGCTTTCTTCCCCTGGGTGTAGGGCTCTGTTGCTTTTCTGGCTTCAGTCACAACTTCCAGTGGCCGCAAGGTTCTGCTGGAAGCTGAGAGAGACAGTTCAGAACAAGGACTTCCCAGCAGATTCTCTGTGGTTGTACCTGCCCAACAGCATGTCCCTAAAGTTAAAGGAGACTCATCCTTTTAGCTTTAGCTTTAGCTTGACTGGATTGTGGGTATTCACAAATTCCTTGGCCCTTTCCAAAAAGGCAAATAGAAAATGAAGCAGAGGCAGCAGGGTCGGCAAAGGCAGCAGAATCAAAGTGCGAGGAGGACATATTTAGGAGGCGTGAGGGGACTCTTTCATGTCCCGCCTCCCTCCCTGCTCCAAAGTTGAGGAAGGTCAATGAGATGCAGGCGGAGGCCGGTTTGTGCCACAGACTGTCCTGCCCTTTTGCTGTGGAAACATTTCCATCTCCATGAATCCTTTAAAAAACAACCTTCTGAACTCCTCATAACAGCAGCATTAGACAAGTAATAATCCATCACTGAGGTGCCAGGCTGTGGGGATTATGATTTTTATGGCATCTGAGAGATGGATTGCAGTTTTATGGCTTATTATGATCATCTGTATCTATTATCCACAAATAGCTACGAAAAGGGGAGACAGAGAGGCCGGGTGGGAGTTGCGTCAGTCCAAGACTACATAGACAACAGAATGAAGTCCCAGAGAATGACCTTCTGGGACGAATCAGATCTTCAGGTGGCATTAATGGTGGGGCAACCAGCTGAAAACCACCACCACCACCCTCTTTAAAGGATGCTTGATGCAGCTCTGCTCTGCTCTGACTCCAGTTCACATCAGTTCCCAGCCTGCATGGCCAAGGGATGGGGCTGAGGGGACCTGGAGCCCATCAGCATCTAGACAGCCCCATCATGGAGCAGTCAGGCACAGACCATTCTAAATTCAAGGCAGCAATGATGTGACCTCCCCTCTGGTCAAGGACATGCTTCCTATCATTGGTGTAAGAGCATCAGATGGGCAGGATGAGGCCGTCAGGAGGGCAGATTCCATTGCCCAGTGCCCAGAGATGATGGGAATGATGGCTCATCTAACATCTAGGGATTCTCACATTGTGCTCCATCTCCAAACAAAATTACCAGGCATATGGATGCAGAGGAGAGCAGAGGGCCATTCCAGGCATGGTGCTTTTGGAGAGCTGTTTTGAAGGGTCAGTAGTGCCACAGTTCTAAGACTGTTGCTCTTGTATTTACCGTAAATTATATCACAACAGCTACCACTGTAAAACAGGCAGGTAATGGAGCGACCATTTATTTATTGATTTCTATCCCACCTTCCTCCTCAAAAGAACTCAAGGCGGGTGATATACCTCACTGCCCAGCATCCGGGTTGAGTCCACCATAGTCACAAACAACCTACACATTATGGTCACCATGTTTGTGGGGGGAAACCACCACCACCACCCCAAAAAAATTCTGACCCCCTTTCTCAAAAGCAAATAAAGCACTTGTTTTTACTCACCACCAGCCCTGCCTGGCTTCTCTAAGGGTCTAGATTCCTCTGAAGCATCCTCTCCTCCATCCACCTGTCTGTCGTATCAAAGCCAGAAGAAAGCACACAACAGTGGGATGAGGGCCAGGATCCACCAGGACCCCCACTGGAAGAGTCCCTGAGAGTCCCTCTTACCCCCTTCCAAGAACTACACATCTCAGGGTTCCAAGGGGGGAGGACACAATGGTTAATATGGAATCAAACAGCTATGTCTGTGGTATATATAAATGAAGTCTAGGTGCTTATTAGGAGAAGGAACAAGGGACCAGTAATTTGCAACAAAACTCTTGTGCAAAAGTGTTTGTGTGTGTGTGCGTGTGTGTGCGTGCATGCGTGCGTGTGTGCATGTGCTTGTGTGTGCGTGTGTGTGTGTGTGTGCATGAGAGAGAGAGAGAAGCATTTGGAGGCAACCCTGTTCTTTCACAATTGATCTTCTGAGGTCCTCCAGCTGATTGCCTCCATGAAGGTTTTACAGATACCCTTGGTAGTGGGCCTCCATGCCTCAGGTGTGGGGACTTCCAGTTTTTGTTTTTTCGTATCTTACCACCGTAACCAGTGATTAATCCAGCAGGACCCATTTCAAATGTTTAACATGTAATATGAAGGTAAACATGAAGAGGGTAAAAAGGAGATATGCTTTAGCTCTGTATCTTCTAAGGAGGTCCACATGTGGCTTGGTTTGAAGCGTGCCCATCCGGAAGATCGCTGGCCACTGCTCAAACTTGTCACAGAAATTGTGACTCAGTGTGGCTCAGAGTCCATTCCTGCCCTTAATCCGTCATTCTTCTAAACATTCTTCTAATGTTGGAACCTCTCCTATGCAGGAGGGGCAGACAGAGCAGCTGAAAAGGGCCTCCTGGTGACAACCAAAGTACTTGGACAGTTTCGGTGACACAGATAAATCCTGCTTTAAAATATTAATTCAAAAGGGCCAGTAGCTTCCCACTTGGTAATAGATGGAAGCTGCCAGCTCATATTTCAATAGTGATGTCCCTACATTAATGCCTGGCCAAGAGAAAGAGAGAGATGAAAGGGTGAACTATTATAGAACTCCCCAAGGATTAATTCTTGCCTTCTTTCTTTCTTTCTAACTGCCATGGTGTCACCAATGGATTTCTCGTAAATCGTTTCCTTTCATGTGAATTTCAGGGCATTTGTAGATTGGTATGTTTATTTGGGGTTTTGTATAATTATTATATTCCATATCCTCAACGTGTTGTTTGTTTTTCATTGCATTGTGAATTGCCTAGAATAGTCTTGGTAGCTAGATGGATGGTATAGGAGTTGATGGAAGGAAGGACAGATGGACGGATGGAAGGAAGGAAGGACGGACGGACGGACGGACGGACGGACTGAGGTCACATAAATCCAGCCAGCCAGCCAGCCAGCCAGCCATCCAAGCATGTTGCTTCTATACCACCCCTTAGCACTTAAAGCACTCTCTGGGTGGTTTACAATTTAATAATGCAGGCTGCACATTCCCCCATCCCCACCTCATTTTACTGACCTCAGAAGGCTGAGTCAAGCTTGAGCCAACAACCTGGCATTCAACCCTGGGATGTGAGCACAGTTCAGGTGCAGTACAGCAGTTCAACCACAGTGCTATGTGGATCTATCTATCTATCTATCTATCTATCTATCTATCTATCTATCTATC
>JAHTLZ010000252.1:10464081-10483123 GCA_023846285.1 Phrynocephalus versicolor | reverse complement strand
AGAAGAAGAAGAAGAAGAAGAAGAAGAAGAAGAAGAAGAAGAAGAAGAAGAAGAGGAGGAGGAGGAGGAGGAGGAGTCAGGCCACCTGTTCTTGATTGCTCCTGATGTTCTTCAAGTCTTGGGGCTCTGTCAGTGCCATTTGGCAAGTTGCTCCAATGTGTGTTGAAATCATTGTCACAAGGGTGAGACCTTACCCTGCTAATGCCACAAAATATTTTGCCTCCTTGTAAAGTGAAGCTTTAAAAGATGGGGAGGGGTTCTCATTCTCCAAGCCTAGATTTACACCCTTAACCAGAGCTGAAAGAAACCAAAAGGGCCAACACTACTTTCCTTTGTCTGGTTGGCTTTGACCTGCCTCATTCCTGCTGCAAAGAAGGGCATTGAATCACCTCTAAGGAGGAGGATAGGGAAGGCAGTGTGTGTGTTTTTTTTTAAGTAGGCTGGTAGAGAAAACCATAAAAACATGACAGATTGTAAGTGGATACCTGATGAGGCAGTAACTAATCCCAGCAGGAGTTACTACTAATGAATTATATGCTGACGAAGAAAGCTGGAGAAAGATAAACTAAAGTAAAAATCTAGTTAAGCAGAAAAAGAAGACCCATGATCTGGAATTAGGGGGCATTATGACTGCAGAGCAAGACTTCAGCACACTCCTGAAAAAATTAATTAGAAGTCAGCAATGTGTATGGTGGCAGCTAGGATTAATGAAGATGTTTTAACAGAAAATGGAGAGGTGCAAAGGAAATGAGAGTTGACACGGGTAGAAAAGGTGGAGAAATTAGCACAAGTTGATTAGGTGAAAACTCCCAGGGACCTGACATCCACCCCACCCACCCACCCCGTGTGTGTGTGTGTGTGTGTGTGTGTGTGTGTGTGTGTGTGTGTGTGTGTGTGTGTGTGTGAAATAAAAGCAAAGCAAAGTGTTCTGTTTATATACCGCCCAAAAGTGCTTACAGTACTCTTTAGGCAGTTTACAATTTAATTTTGCAGACTACACATTGCCCCGCCCCCACCAGCAAGCTGGGTACTCATTTAAACTGATCTCGGAAGGATGGAAGGCAGAGTCAACCATGAGCCAGCTGCTACCTGGGATTGAACCCCAGGTCGGGAGAACAGTTTCAGCTGCAGGACAGGCATTTAACCACTGCACCATGAGGCTTCTGTGATACAAGGGCAACTGGGACCAAGTTGCTTTGGGACCAACCTTTTTTTCCCAAACAAGAAGATATTCTTTGTACGTGGCATTCAGCTTCATTTTGTATAACTCAACCTGTGGGCAGCTGCAGCCAGATGTGTGATCATGGATCAAACAGGATAGCCTGTTCCTAATTAGAGGGAGCTTTTGTAGTGATTAAAAGACAAGGAACTGCCTATTGGAGAGGGCTGAAGTGGGAAGGAAAGATGGCAAGATTTTAAACACGAGACCCAGAATCCTCTTCAAAATTTCAATTCAAAGCACAGCAAGAAGATGAAGGTGGAAAAGATATAATGCATTAAACATCCCTCAAAATCAAATATATTCCTGCACTGAAACTGCCTTTAAACATCAACAAACTTCTGCAACGGCAGAGAACTCGTACATTTTGCTCAGATGTCGGATCTGAGCGGAATACGGTATGAGCTCTTTCAAAAGGAACCAGGAACAAGAGGAGATCAGGATTCTGTGTCTTGTTGCCATATGTTCCTATTGTAGGCTCTGCTCTCAACTCCTACCGGGTTTGATTTCGAAGCATTCAAAGGTTCGTGGGAACACTAGCCAAGAAAAGAGAGAGGGAGGCTTGGTGGTTGTTTTTTTTTACAGCTGGTGTGCACAAACAGCAGACAGAACCAGGTCCTTTGTATTGCTTGAGGATGGCTTGCCGATGATTAGGAGTTCTCATTTTTCTCCCTCCTTTACCTGTAACACACAGGGGAAGGGAAGAGGCGTTGAGCCTTCATCAGCATAGATTAAAGCAGGTGGGTTCACAGGGAAGCCACCCACCAACGTGCAAGGGCTGAATGTATTTATAGGTAATCCCTTTTGCCTCTGATATCTGGTTTTCTGGCTGCCATGTATAGAACTCTGACTATCTTCCAAACTGATGTGGGAGCTTCCTCTGGATTAATGAGGAAATCTGTCCACCTGCTCTCCACCTAGTTCTTTTCATCCCAAGTCAAGGTGCATGTGGTGATAGCATCTTTGTCCAGTGCTGCACCACAGCTTGGGAAGGATCCCTTTCTTCTTTCAACTCCAGCACTCAGAATCTTATCGAGTCCAACCCCTGTCAAGAAGTTGGCACAGGAGGGAACCGAACTCTTGGCTTCTGATTCAGCAGCCAGAGACCTAAGCCGCTGAACAGTTAACTCTCTGTAGCTCTGCCAGGATGCCTCTGGGGGGAAATAGTCATCATGTCAGTTGCCCCCTTCTGGGCTGGGTGCCCCTGTTTATAATTGTCCTTTGAATGTACCATCAGGTCACTGCTGACCTAGTATGCCACGCCTAAAATATATTGATATCAAAGATATGCATCTAAAAATGGACCATGCTTGGCTTCATAGCAAACCCTGTGTGCGCCTCTGCGGTTCTGTGAACAGGCCTTTTCTGCTCCTTTTAATGAGTGTTTCTGAACAATGAAGTCAATGCTTAAGTACTGCTCATTATTTAAACTCTGTTCTAAGTTGCTCTCTTATATCAAGAGCCTGACGGCACATTGGAAGAGGAGTTTTCTTTGCTGTGTCCTATTTTTCCCCTTCTGTGATTTATTTTTACTTAGTCATGGTTGAATAATAATTTGCCTCTTACATTAATTAGATTTTCAAAGGTATATCACCATTATATTTTACCGAGATTATATATTATTTTACTTTATCACATTGCATAATTGCTTTCCATTTATTCCACCTATTGTGTTTGGTATATGCGAATTAATCTTTTAGTACAGCTAATTTCATCCATTCTCTGTACCTCCCCCTTCTGTGTGCGCCAAAGGTCTTGGGATATCAATAAGAATGGAGGAGGTAAAGATAAACCCTAGATTTATAAAAGATTCCCCAGGATTCCCCATAATACACTGTTGCTTAAAGTGGCTTTAGGCCCTACAAGGAGCTCAATTACCCCACTCTTCCTCCAGGAGAGGGGCTGGGCTCAGTGGTCCCAGCGGTGTCTTCCACCTCACAGGTGGGGGTGGTGGGTAGTCAGATGTCTGTTTCCAGGAACTAAAGAGGACAGTTTTCTAACCGGTACTTCAGTTTGAAAGGATGGGAAGTTCAAGTCAACATTAACCTTGTGTGTGTGTGTGTATGTGTGTGTGTGTGTGTGAGAGAGAGAGAGAGAGAGAGAGAGAGAGAGAGAGAGAGAGTAAACTCTGTCACTGGAGGATGCAGAAACTGGATAGAGGGATGCAACAATTGATAAAGGTGACAGTGAAAGAGTAAATTTCTGCAGCTGTTTCTGTTTCAGGTCCTACTTATAAATATATAAATCTGTGTCTTTCTGTCTACCTGCCTGCCTGCCTATCTATCTATCTATCTATCTATCTATCTATCTATCTATCTATCTATCTATCTATCTATCTATCTATCAAGTCAAAACCTCAAGTAGTCTCAGCGATTCATTAAGTTCATACAGACTCACACAAATTTCAAGTTTAAACTTTGTACTTGGACAAGCCCCTACTTTGGGTGGCTTCCAGATAATAACAAGGAATACACAATGATTTAAAAAATAATCATAGGAGAACAAAAACCCTTTTGGCGAATCGTGGGTGTCATGGACCATAAAATTAATATCCTCTAGTTTGTGATCCTGGCTGAAATATAAATATAATCTATCAGTATGCATTTGCCAAAGACGGGCGAAGCTTTGTGAAAGCGTCTGTGATCCTGGCTCCCGATATGTGTAGCACTGTCTGATGTTGGGGGCCTTCAGTGGTCTCGAGCCCCAGAATCTCATTTTGGCGATGGAGGAAAGAGAGGGAAGCAAAAGAATCCAGTCGGATGTATTTCTCAGTCTATTTGTAAGTCTCAGTGTACGCACCAGAGAGACGGTCTGACACAGAACACATCACTGGCAATCATGAAACTATTTGGCAAGATGACCTGTTTTGGAAACCCAGAAACTGATTGGAGAAGAGCTGCAGCTGGACCCAGGCCTCAGCTTTGATGCATTTGAAGTGTGAAATTGTAAGAGGCGCAGGAAGGAAGTAGAAAGAGACAACTAGGACCTTGAGGAAAGATGGATGCTTCCAAGCCGAATAGGAGGGCTCTCAGAGCCCAGGTCCTGATGGAGAATGGGATGCAAAAGTGTTTTGGGGTCTTCTGTAGCTCCGCGCACAGATTATTTCTGACAGCCACTCAATGAAATTTCTGACACTGATGGGTCAAATTTAAAGGGCCATGTCTTCTGGGTCGGGGGAAAAAGCTCTTCCAAACATGATTGAGCCCCCCAGGCAGTCCTTGGATTAGAGCGTCTCTGTAATGCTTGGGCCTTTTCTCTAGTTTCTGCGAGCTGACAACTCTGGGTGAAAGGTCATTGAGCTCAATCGAAGAAGTGCCATCTTATAGCAAGGGAAGAAGAAAAGGCCATAACTGATTCATCCCCAAGCCGTTGCTGCTTTTCACTTCTTAAGTTGAATGGTGTCCAAAGAAAGAAAACATAAAGACACCCAAAGGGTTTGGGCATGTAGACCACCCCCACCCCCCAATATCTATCCATAGCTTCCAGACAAGACTTTTTTTTCCTTTTTTATTTATTTATTTATTTATTTATTTATTTGGAAAAAGGTTCTGGGAAATGGGGTCTGAAAACAAGCTCTGCATCGAATAGACTTTGGCATCTAAGGTAGAGCTTGGACCTTGTGAGCCTGTGCATAGACTCACAGATTCATTAAATAATGCAAATCATGAACTTGGAAGGGGTCTATAAGGCCACCGAGTCCAAACCGATGTATGTCTGACAAATGGTTGTCAAAATCTGTCTTGAATGCCTCCAATGTTGGAGTGGTCACCACCACCACCACAGGTAATTGGTTCCATCATTGTACTGCCATAGTAGATCTCTACACACACACACACACACACACACACACACATTCTTACATACTCTTACACACATTGTCTTACCACTTTGTTACACACACAGGTGAGGTTAAAAAAAGACAGACAGAGAGACTGGAGCAGGATCAGCCTCTGAGTTCCATGGTGGGTCAAAGACTACAGAACACTCCATGTCTCTATTTGCCAGTCTAACCACTACACCAGAGCTGAGCCTCTCTCTCTCTCTCTCTCTCTCTCTTCCTCTCCCCCACTATGGATGTTTCATTTAAAAATGCTGTTTCATTTCATTTGTAATGAAATGCTGCTGCTTCATTTTGTTTCCTTTTGTTTCATTTCATTGTGTAACAAACTGATAAATCAGCATTTTGTTTTTTGCTTGGTGCCCATCCCTATTTGACACAGAATCCATAGTGGGGGAGGGCAATATACCGGGACCACAGTATATGAACTGCAATATGGTGTGGGATGACTGTAACTGGGTTGGGGATACCTAATCTTCACCAGTCTGGGTGGGATTGTAGAAGAGAGTGAGAAGAGGAAGCTTCTATGGATGTTTGGCATCTCTGGGTATCTGGGAATAACTTTCCAGGGGTGTCCTATTTGGGGGTGCATAATTCAGACATCAAAATCCACCAAACATGGAGGAAATGTAGGGAAGGATCAGAGGAAGCGTCCCTTCAAATTTGGAATCTCTAGCTACTTTGAGGGCCATTTTATGGACTAATGAATCAACAAATTTCAAATTATTAACAATTCATTCATTTGTATTCATTGGGGACTTCACTTATCATGAATACAAATTGACAGATTTTTGACCAATTGGACAAACTTATCAGAAAAGGTGGTTCATTTTTCAATTCATCCCTATCTCTGGTTGTAATTCAACCAGTGTCTAAAAGGGGATAATTTTTCCCATTTTTGTTTTAGTGGGTTTTTTTGAAAGGGAGGGGGGACCCAGATACCCTTAAAACCTCTGCAGTTTTATCTCTGCATTTGCAATGAATGGAGTCAGCGTTTGTTTGAGTTTGTGAAGGTTTATTCTCCCACATCTAAAGTGTGAAGCCACAAATTACAGATGATATCTCTCTGTTAATTGCAAGTCCTGTTTTTGACAGATGTTCGATCGGCATTAATGATCAGCCACTTTGATGAATCCCAGCCAAATCAACAGCGTTGGATGAGATTCAAAGGCCATTTCTGGCTGTTATTGTTTTTCTTCCCCAAAGAAGGCTTTGTGGTCTTTTTTTTTAAGGCAAACTGAGCTTCTGTCATTTCTCATTCAGTAGTAAATTGAAGAGTTACTAAAAAAATGAAAGCAAACTCACTCCCTACTAGAGATGGGCACAACTCAAAAAAATGGTGTTTCATTTGTCGTTTGTTGTTTAGGGGGTCCGTTTCGGTTCATTTTCATTTTTCGTGAATTTTTGCAAAAAAATTCATTTTCATTTCGTTACGTAATGAACTGAAAAAACGAAAACGAAAATGAAAAATTGCTGTTTCATTACCATTTATTACAGTTCAATGTATTTGCCGTAACGAAAACAAAACGGACGACAAAATTTCTGGTGTTTCGGTTCGTTTGGTTTCATTTTGGAGACAAAATTCATTTTTCGTTTCATTACATAACGAAACGAAAAATGAAAATGAAAACGAAAAATTGCTCGTTTCGTGCCCATCTCTACTCCCTACCTCTAAACCGAAAGAGATGGAAAAGTATAAACTGACAAGAAGGATTATCTCTGGCTTCCAGTTCACCTGCCTGTCTACCAGATGAGCTCTTCTTATCCAGCAGCCGGCTGCCTCTTTTCATGAAAATTTTTTTATCAGAGATAACATTGGACGAAATCTGGATGTGGGGTGTAAATTGCTTCCTTGTTGCCTGCAATATCCAGCGGTGGCTCGGTTTGGGTGGGTCTCCTGACAACCAGTTCTGTTCTAGAAAATGCTTTGGTATTATTGACAGACATTCCTGTCCATTGGACTCACAGCCCTGCAGCTTGGAACTTAACAGATGGCCAGCCTTGTTGGATGAAGGTGCTCTTTCCGTAGTGAAAGAATCATCATCCTTCAGGGCTGGCACTCATCATCTCCTGTACAGTGGCTGGAGACTCTTACTAATTTTGCTGTGCAGAAACAGCTAGTCAACCAGCACCAGCTTCAGGCTTCTCCCTTTTTCTTCTTCTTCTTCTTCTTCTTCTTCTTCTTCTTCTTCTTCTTCTTCTTCTTCTTCTTTTTGTTTTACATTACCTACCTATATACAAGGCTGGCTTTTATTAATGTAATTTCAGGGATGTTGAGACATAAAAATGTCTTTTTTTGTCTCAAAAAGACAAAATGGAACTGGAAAAGGTACAGAAGAGAGCAGCTAAAATGATTACTGGGCTGGGGGACCTCCCTTGTGAGGAAAGGCTAAAACATTTGGGGCTCTTTAATCTGGAAAAAAGGCACCTGAGGGGGGATATGATTGAGACATACAAAATAATGCAGGGCATGAGTAAAGTGGATAGAGGGATGCTCTTCTCCCTCTCACAAAAGACCAGAACTAGGGGACATCCACTCAAATTGAGGGCTGGGAGAGTGAGAACAGACACAAGAAAATATTTTTTCACCCAGTGCATTGTTAGTCTGTGGAACTCCCTGCCACAGGATGTGGTGATGGCATCTGGCCTGGATGCCTTCAAAAGGGGATTGGACAGATTCCTGGAGGAGCAGTCCATCACAGGTTACAAACCCTGATGGAGATGTGTCATCTCCAGGCTGAAAACCAGAGTACTTCAAGGGCCAGATGCAGGGGAATGGATTCAGGAGACAGATATCTAGTCTTGTGCACTCCCAGAGGCATCTGGTGGGGCCACTGTGAGATGCAGGAAGTTGGACTAGATGGGCCTTTGACCTGATCCAGCATGGCTCTTCTTATGTTCTTATGTTCTTATGAACTGAGTTGAAAACAAACTGAAAACTTTTGTCTCAATAAAGGGTAACAAGCTGTATTTGGCATGAATATTCATGGGCACTGACCCACACCTTGGGATGCAGCAAGGAAATTTCATCCCAAGATTTCCCAGTCTTGGAAAAGGACCGCCTTGGGTCCTTTTCCAAGGAGAAAGGCAGGGTAAAAATGCTCTAAAATAAAAATAAATAAATAAGTAAATCTACAGTTACCTGTGCCAAATAGAACATTTTGTTTCAACATTCCCAATGACTTTATTTTGTTTTCTTATTAATGTCTATGCCCACAACACATCCCTGTATCAATGTCTATGCCCCCATCACATAGCCTGGGCCTGCCTTCCTGCCTTCCTTCCTTCCTTCCTTCCTTCCTTCCTTCCTTCCTTCCTTCCTTCCTTCCTTCCTTCCTTCCTTCCTTCCTTCACTAAACTGTTTAAAAGAGGAAGGAAGTCAAGATGGGAGAGGGAGGGAGAGAAGAGGCGGCCATTAAAATAACAGCAAGAATGTAAAAAAGAAAAGTGAGGAAGAGGGGGAGGAATAGAGTCGTTAGGCTGAAAAATGGGCAATCAAAGAAGCCATTGCATTTGGCAGATGGGAAAGCAGCAGGTGCCGGCATGTGATGGGACCTGGTTTCCCATCACGCACACTCTGCCGTGATGCAGGCTGACAGGGAGGGGAATTAAATGTGTCAGCGAACAGGCACTTTCTGTCCATTAGCTGATCCTTGATACATCTGCCCGCAGAGTCCCGGAGCTTAGAGATCTCCCTCCCCTTGGATCCTCTCACTTTCCCTTGGCCCTCACCCCTCCCCTCACCCTTAAAATAATTAAATAAATAGCCACCGAGGGTCCCCAAAGGTTGCGTGCCTGACAAACCGGCAGCTGCCCAGACATAAGTGATTGAGTAAACGTTTCTCCTTCCCAAATTTGGGTTTGAAATTTCAGCTCATGAATAAATTATCGAGAAGGCAGATGTGCTAAATACATTAAGGGGGAGTAGACACTGGCCATGGTCCACTGGAATGGGTCAGTGGGGCCGAGGAGGGGGGGAGAGGCAAGAGCACTGGAAACAGCAAGGAGAGAATGCAGAGGAATCCAAGTTCTCCTTGTCCAAAGAAATATTAGGAAAAGGAATGGGTGTGCGTTTCGGCAGAGATACAGAAGGAAACCATAGAGACCCCATTTCCTGCAGAGCTTCCTTGAGGGCTGTTGACTGAAAGATGGGGGGGGGCAGAAGAAATAGAAAAATAAACTTGATTTCTGCCAAATGTCCTCCTGTGACACCAGTTCGATTTATGTGTGCTGGACATGTGCATGGGCCATTCTGCTTGCTGACCCTAAACTATCTCTCTGCAAAAATCAAGGCAACCCTGGCATGTGAGATGATTTCCCAATCCTTTCCCCTGACCAAGGACTCCTTGGCTCATTGCCCTTAATGGCCATCTATAGGGGCTGGCATTTCAAGCTGTTCAGCTCAGTGAAATCCAGAGTGACAATGGCAAGCAAGAGGTTTGGCAGGGCTGCCCTGGCACTGTGTGAAAACTCTCCATCCCGAAGGAGGGTTCTGAGGGTTTTGATCTAGGGCACCATAAGTAGGCACAAATAGGGAGGGTGAATATTAGCCAGCCTTGCAGGAGCCTTTCATCCTGAGTTGCTCATATCTATGCTGTATGTTGATATAAGCAGAGCCATGATTTGCAGGGGCTTTGGTGTCCGATCGCTCCAGACTGGGTCACTTAAGATCGGCAGGTCACAGGGAGAAGAGGCATGGATGGAGAGGAGATCCCCCACTTTCATTTCAACACAGAGCCCATGGGATTTCCTTTTCCTTTTCCCTGGAAAGGGCAGCCTGAGGAAGTTCTCCTCACTCTGGCCAAGCATCTCTATGTCGTTCTGGAACCACTCTTCCAGCAGTACATGCTATACCCCTAAATTCCATCAACCCCCATTTTCCCACTCTAGATGGGGCCCTGCAGGCCATTACATACAGTCCTTCTCTCGGGGCTCTTCTACACATGTTCTCCTGATCCGCTGAAGACTTAACCTGGCTGCTTCATAAGGTCCACACCGCCCCGATTTCCCTGGCCATGCCAGAAGAACAGCCTCACCCTTCTCACAACCCACGTTGTTGCATGAGAAGGGGAAGGCCATTTGGATTCTGCTGGGTGGGAACAGAGTCTTGGCTCAGTTGGGGCTGGGAAACGAGGAAAGAGGTGGCCTGTCTGGCTTTCAAGCAGAAGGAATGAAAACTCCTCTGAAGCTCCCAAGTTGCAGGGTGAGCTGGGCAATGGGTGAGCTGGACAATGTAGGGTGGAGCCAACCCTGGCGGTGCCCAATTTTTTCCCCCTGCTGTGGAACGATCCTTTCTTCCCAAAACAACCACCTTGTCTCTTAGTTCCCCCCCCCCTCTCTCTCTCTGGATGAAGCTGAAAGTCTGAACAGCTCTGCTCCCTTATCTCCTTGCTGAACAGGCTCTCAACGTAATCCCTGTGTTTTGATGAAGAACCCCAGGGGACTAGTTGTGGGACCCACGCACCGAGTCATCTGTCATCATAGGCGAGTGCTTCCTAATCTGTGTTCGTGCAGCTTTCTAAACCTGAAATCTGAAAAGTTCAGCAACTATCCGGAGACCTCTATGTCACTGCTTAATGTTTCTTTTTTTAAAAAAAGAACGAGTTTCCTTACTTTTCCCTCCAGACAGCTGCCATTTCAAGGAAGACCATTCTATAAATTTCTGCATCAAACCCCTTAAGACTTATTTTATGTAAACATGGGTTGTGGTATATTGGAATGGCAACAAGGCTTAGATGTTTTATGACTTCCTTTCACCTCCCACAAGCTAGGAGTGATATTACCTTGAAAAGAATGATTCTTCCAGTAGGCTCACAGTAAGGGAAGGGTAGGCCGGTGGCGGACTGATATGTCTTCAGAGCTGCCTAAGATCAAGTTCTCTAATGGCTCAGCTCTTGTTTTTAAAAGGAAGGGAGGAAGGAAGGAAGGAAGGAAGGAAGAAAGAAAGAAAGAAAGAAAGAAAGAAAGAAAGAAAGAAAGAAAGGTAGGTGACGGTATTTCCTTTAACTGAAGGCTTTGAAAAGTTCCCAATGCTTTGCATTTGACCAACAAAGACTCACAGGGAAAGAGTTCAAAGCCTACAATAATTGTGGTATGCTAACAAACACGCCACCACCTGTCACCCACAGCAGCTTGGAGGCAGCCTGGCAGCCTTAACCATGACATCACAATCCATTTCAGTTGTCTCTTTGATGGGTTCTCTAGACTATCTAATCACACATCTGTCTGTCTCTCTGTCTGTCTCTCTTCCTATTCCTCCTCTTCTTCTTTTTTAAAAGAAGGCCTCCCTGTGAAATGAATAAGATACAATTGCTAAATGATATGCGTAATCATTCAGTGCTGTCACTGCCGAAAGGTGATATTGCAGTGACATTGGGAAAATTAGATCTATTCTTCATACAATTATATAGCTGCTCTTGTGCTCTAATGCCATTCTAATTGGAAAGGAGCACTGAAATGTGAAACCAGGCGCATTTCAGTATCTAATTATCACCCAGTTATTCATTCTTAAAATACTTTTCCTGAAAAAGATGCTTGCAAAGAAAGCTGGCTTCAGTTTGGAGGACACCAGTGCTGCCCTTGCAGGGAGTTGCCTGCAGTCAGGAAGGTAAGGCTGGGCCACCTGACGCCCACCCTTCAGCCGCAACACTGAGAAATGACAGGCGACCAATAAGAAAGGAAAGGCAGCATGGTGTAGTGGTTGCATCTCTATGCCGTGAGCCAGGAAGACACTGAGGCACATTTGCAGCTGCTCATTAGAAAAATGACATGAGAGGATTTGATTTATTTTTGGTTTTTCACACTGCACCAGGGTGATCCTTGCTGAAACGCACATGTTTGAGCACAGTTATTTCCCTGGTGTTGCAGTCTGAAATCTGTAAAGGGCTTCTCACCTATTAAGAGAGAGGAAAAGGTCTGTAATGAATACAAATGTTTGCAATGTGATGCAAGATCCACATTTTAGGGTTAACTGGACACAAAAATGTATTTTTCAATTTTAAAAAAAAAATCAGAAAAAAAGGAGATTCCTGCTCCATGCAGAAAGGAAATAACCAAGTCTCACAAACTGAAACAAAACAGAAAAGCACAGAGGGGTTGCAGAGAATTGAGACAAAAGTCAGGCCTGGGAGATGGCCACACCACTGCTGAAGGGCAAGGCACAATGCTACAGGCCTCCTACTGCACAGGGATGTTGTATTAGATGGTAACATTGTGTAAGTTCTTTACACTGGTACAAGCCTGAGGAAGTGGTACTTGATTCACAAAAACTCACATATGATGATTTATAACCGTCTGCAAAGGTATCACTTATTCTTGCATTTGCATTTTAGGTTGTATTGACCACACCCTCTTTATTTGAATATATACCTTTGGGCTTCCTTCCTTCCTTCCTTCTTCTCCTCCTCTTCCTCCTCCTCTTCTCCTCCTTCTTCTCCTCCTCCTCCTCCTTCTTCTTCTTCCTCCTCCATCCTCCTCCATCCTGTTACCTTGTCTGCCAGTTGATATGAAATCTGGACTTCAACCCAGTTATAGTGAAGAATGACCATAGGAGCAATCCTACACATGTGAAAAATAACAAAATAGCTTTTGGAAAAAATCACCTGAATAATAATTATTGAGTTTTGCCAAACCAAAGAACATTTCAGAACTGGTTGCCTTGGTTCACCCTTCTTTGTGCTTATTTGGAGAGATAATATTCTCAATATGCATCTTGTTTGCTTTCTCCATGTGCGGCTGATTTATTTATTTTTGTAATAGTCTGTGCCTAGAACAAATAAAATAATGTGGTGAACAGATTAAAGACTTTTTTAGCTGATCAAGCACCTGCTTTTGAACTGATTAATGAAATAAATTTAAATAAGTTTGCATACTACTGAAGCTGCAAGATGGGCTCCCTTTTGAAAGATTGTAGGAATGAAACTTATAATTTATTTTAAAAAGCTCCAGTTTGTTGTTGGCATAAATTATCTGTAATAACATGTTCTTCTTTCATTCTGTACGATAGCTGCACCAAACACCCAAAAATAGCTTCTAAGAACAATCAAGCATGTCTTAAACTTGTGCACCTGCCAATAAAAAATGCCTGTTAACTATTAATTGAGTAATATTTGGGTTTTTGAGATCTCAATTAAACTAAATGAGGCTGAAACCCTGTATCCACTTCAGTACAACATAGGTCCTATTGAACTCACTGGGATAAATCCAATTATGACTCCAGGAAGAGTAGACCAGTTCAGTCAATACAACTTATATAAGTGTTGATCCCACAGAATTAAAGTAGCCAAAATACAACTGGCATTTGTGTAAGGTTTGCATAAACTCTTGTGGGTAATTGTCACTAATTGATGAGATCTAGAGCACATCAGGATTCAACATTGATCACATGACCCATACATTCTTATTGTACGGGTCTTATTTTCTACTTAGGCATCTGATTGGCTACTGGGTGAATAGAAGGCTGGACCTAATGAAGCCTTTATCCCATTCACCAGGGCATGAGACACGTCTAACAACCAAGGGTGGCCTTAGAAGCATGGTGGGTACCAAAACCAGAAGAACGAGGCCATGGCAATCCATGGGCCAAGAGGGAATAGCAATGAGGTCCCCCTGTGCACATCATAAGATGGCTGCTGGTGCAATTAAGTCAGGAAAAATATTGAATAAAGAAGGGAAAACAGATTTTCACTGTACGTATCTATTTGCTACAGCAACTGAGAGCGGAATATTCTTTTGGAAATCAGCATATAGACTAGACTAAGTGGCCTTTATATTTTTCCTAACAACAAGGATGACTCTTGCTCAGGGTTTAATTTGTTGGAAACTGAAAAGCAATTTTATTCTGATTACAGGTTGTGCACATTCTTTTTTCATAAGAGATTGCATTAAAATTGGCAACAATTTCCAGAAAGAAAGAGTGAGAGAGTTATTAAAACAGAGCAAAAGCTCCCTTGCAATGAGAAATGTCTGCCCTCCCCCCTTAATTGCATGCAAAGCTTAGGAAAGTTTGTCTTGGGACTATGGCAGTTAGAAGCCCCCAGCCAGGAGAGCCACCACTAGCCCAGCCTCTTGGCAGAGTTCAGACCATCAATGACTATGTCAGCTACAGGATTCCAAGAGACAGAAACCAAATAACCTCCCCCCCCCCAACAGCTCGCATTCCCAGCTCTGGTCTTCTCCCTCTGCATTGAGTTTTGGACTCAACACTTTGCAAAGCTTCTGGACCTAAGAAAGAAGAAGAAGCTATAATTTTCACCACCAGTCATAGCACTTTCCATGGAAGAACATGGCATTGGAACAGAAACTGACGTTTTCCAGTTCTGTTTGGCTTCATTTTTTAACAGTTATCGCTCCTGGTTTTCTGCTATACTGCTAAGCTTCATTGGGACCTGGATCCCAACAGGTGTCCAGGTATACCATGTGGCCACTTCAGAGGTGCTTTGCCTTCGGGTAAGGGCTATAGTATAGCATCGGGACCAGAGTCTTGTAGACTTGTGGAGCTGGAAGGGAGCCCAAGGGTTTTCTGTTCCAACTTGCAAGTATGCAAGAGCCCAGAGCTAAAGTTTCCATGATAGGAGGGCATCCAAACCCTTCCACAAAAAAAGCATCCATCATTCAATATAGTCAGTTTCATGAGGGTACCACCTAAGGGTTTTTCTTAAGGTTTAGTTGGAATAGCCTTTACTTTCATGGGTTTGGGCCTTCTCCTTCGGAGCCCTAGAAGGTGAATGTGCTCCATCATTCAAACTGCGACTCTTTCATACATGTAGTGAAGGGGTCCAGCTACTTTTTTGGCCTTCTCTTCTCCAGCTTAAACTGACCCGGATCCCTCAATGGTGCTTTGTAGGAAACCGTCCAGCTCTTGACGCTGCTCAGGATAAGCCATCTCACCCAAGACGGGGAGAAATTTGGTGACATGTTCCTTGCAACGCCTCTTTCCTCACAAGGGATGAAAGGTTTTGAGCGGCCTTTTGCGCTCCACTCTCAGTCGCGGCACTTAAGGCGCCCAGGCTGCACAGACCCTGATGCTTCAAATGATGAACATTTCATAGATAATGGGCTGATCCGAATGCCTTGAATAGAAGGTCTCCTTCTACAGACAAAGCAAACAGGGACAAGGGCTAATGCGACACTTCTCGCCCATTCTTCTCACAACAGAGAATTGAATTGGATAAAGAAAAAAGATGGGAGAGGGGGAAAGTTCTAAATGTTAGATCTCCTAGAGAATGAATAGGGTAGCTCTGTTTGCCACAGAATAATGTCTGTGATGAGGAGGACAAAAGGCCAGTTCGCTCAGCTGCTCTCGTCCCAAAGGAGGAGGGCTTCATCCCTGCCACAATGCAGGCCTGAATTTGGGCTAATAAGCTTTTTCTTTGCCTGCAACGAGGGGGAAAGGTGCTCAAATGACACTCACTTCAGGTGGGCTTCAGAACATTCTTCGCTCTGCTTCCCTACACCCGCCTGCTAGGAGCTGCGGAGACTTCTAGGGGAGGAGAACTTTGAGGAAGCAAAAACAGAGCCAAAGAACAGGCTGCAAGAGGAACAGAGTCTTCCTAACGGTCTCTCACACGCATATTCACGGGGTCTTGGAGTTCTTGCTGAACTCTTTGTTTTCATGGTTTGGGGCCACCTTGACACTACAAGACCCCAAGGAATTTGGAAGCTTACAAGAATCCCTCACATGAGGTGAGAATGGGGTGAGTGGCTCCCTCAAGGTCCCCATAATCAGCCCAAAACAGCTGTAGTGTCCTTTCTGTTTGTGAATCTAAGTGTGTGTGTGTACGTGTGTGCACGTGCGTACACACACACACACAGCAGGCAGTAAAGGGATGGCTGATTGTGCAGAAGGATGTAAAGAATCTGACTGAGGTTCCCCAGGCTTTGGGACAAAAGCAACGGTTAAGGAAATGTTACGTTTTATGCTGTATTATATATGCATTTTTCACATGAGTGGGGCATGGAGATTTCCCAGTGCCAAGCAGTTTGCAAGTAATGCAAACACATGCATTAAAGAACAAAATCAAGGATGATTCTTGAATCCATCTTGAGTTAATCGATAGTTTTTCTCTTTATATATTTGTAATTTTCCTTAAAATACTGGGACATGTGTTTGGGTTCGAACCTAACATCATTTAGAGAGGGTCTGCTCAGAAATTGCACCTGGATCAAGGCCACTACACTTTACACCAGGAAAGGGATACATTTGTTTGCTTTCCATATTTGGCCTCCTAAGATAGATACTGTACATTGTCCTCCAGGCTGCAAGCTTGTCCAATGCTTTTCTCAACTTAAAAATTAATGTGCATTAGAGATGGGCACAAAATGAGCGATTTTTTGTTTTTGTTTTCATTTTTTCGGTTCGTTACATCTCAAAACGAAAAATGAATTTTCACCTCCAAATGAAACGAAATGAACAGAAACACCAGAAATTTTGTCGTCTGTTTCGTTTTCATTACGGGCAGTACATTGAATTGTAGAGATGGGAACGAAATGCGCAATTTTTCGTTTTCATTTTTGTTTTTTGTTTCATTACGTAATGAAACGAAAAATGAATTTTTTGCAAAAATTTGCGAAAAATGAAAACGAACCGAAACGGACCCCCTAAACGACAAATGACAAACGAAACACCACTTTTTTGAGTCGTGCCCATCTCTAATGTGCATATTAAGGAAATTAAAGAGCTCAGAAAGCTACAGTTCCCCTGATACCCAGGCAGTAGGAGTGAAAAAAAACGGCAATAACATAACAGTTAGGAGAAGTCATGAAACTGTCGTAGACCGAGTACAGATTGCGTCTCCCGTCCCTGGTTTTCCTCAGCCCAGTTTTAACACTTAAGAAATCCTTCCATCTCTTTGAGATTCTCCGGCACTTGAACACAGATGGATTATCTTCCCCTCCTTCATGTGGAGTGTGCTTTCCCCTCTTTTCTTTTCAGTTTCCTGGAAGAAAGATGCTTTGTTGTAATCAGACCAGGCACTAGGAGACAAGAGATGTACCACCGTAGATAATTTGTCTCTTAGCGCTCTTTCTCTCATCTCACATAAGAAATTGTCAAGCCTGCTCGCATCTCTCAGATGAGGCCAGTTAATAGTTAAGTCTGCACCCATTAAGCTGATTGGAGGAATGTTGAGTTTGGCAGCAGGAATCAAGGGACTCTGGGTGGATGTGCCCAAGAATGGCTGGAGGGCATGCGGAGAGGAGGAGGAGGAGGAGGGTGTATAAAGCACCAGACTCCTTGTCTCAGCAAAGGTGCATCCAAATGTTGTTCCACAGAATCTCCAAGATTTATCTCTCTAGATAAATAGAAAATCCCTCATCAGATGAGCAGTCAGTAACTGCATTTTCTCAGCTGGTATGTCCACCCTGCCAACCGTGGTTTTAAGGCTCTGGCACCATCAGGCTCGAACTTTACACAGCCGAATCCCTGTTTTCCTTCTGAATTAAGATGGGAGGCACTTTGGATTGCAGCCTTGATGGGGTTACAGGGGTAGAGGAAGGGGGAGGGGGTTCGTTCTCCCTCTGGGATATTCCAGGCCTTTACCTGAACTTTCAGCTTTCATTAAAAATGAAAGAAAATCAATCTGCAGGTCTTTTGCCTGAGGAAATATCAAATGGAACATACGGAGGCTTCAAAACAAATCTGTGAAGATGTATTTGTTACTCTTAATTTGTTACCCTTTCCAATAATTGCTTTTGAAAGATGGAGGCTAAGGAAGGCCCGAATGGGCCCAAAGCCAAAAGTTTATATTTGTTTGTGTCTTAGTGATTCTTAGGTTGTGGTCAGAAGGCATCTGATTGCATCTGATCACTCGGGGAAATGTTCCAGAGCTTTCTGTCCATGCTGGAATCACTTCATGCCAGCCCTAAATAAAACCCACCCTGCTGCTAGACCAAAAAGGTCTAGCTTGGACATGGATCAGGTTCAGGTTGGATCACACATATATTGTGTAGTGTGACTATTCAGTAGTAGTTCACACTGATTCACAGAATCAGAGTTGGAAGGTTCCTCTAAAACCATCGAGACCAACTGACTGCACAATGCAGGACTCCAAATCAAAACAGGTCTGATACATAGTTGTCGAGCCATTCTGTTCAATGTTTCCAGCATTGGAGCACTCACCACTAGAGATGGGCACGAATAAAAAAAAATGGTGTTTTGGTTTTTCATTTGTCGTTGAGAGGTCCGTTTCATTTCGTTTCTGTTTTTCGTGAATTTTTGGAAAAATTTCGTTTTTGTTTTTTATTTTTTTGTTTTTCGTTTCTACCCGCTTTTTGCGTGATTTTTAAAGCATTTCCCTGTGGGGGCGTCCCCCAATGCCCCAGACCAAAGGGAAAACACTAAAAAAAATTGATGCTGGCAGAGACACAGTATAGACTAGGTATGCAGGGAGGCTGCAAAGGCAGCGGCGGGCGTTGCCCAGGGTGCAAGGCAGCCGCAGAGTGACTGCACTGCGGGGCAGGGGAGGGTACTCACCAAGAGGTATGCACACACGCACACAGGGAGGCTGCAGGACTGAAGCTAGAGTCGCAGAGACAGCAATCCCACCCTAACTCCCACCGGAAACTGCAAGGAGGACGGGCGCTGCCAGAGCTTTTTATGCCCTCTGTGGCTGCCAGACCTGCCCAGTCTGCAACCTGGGCATGCTATTGGTTGAAGTTGTCCAAGAATTTACATGATCCCATCACATGGCTTGCCTCCATGTTGTGGAGTGGCGACATCCATTTTGTCATCCTTAAAGGGAAAAGAAAAATACATCGCGATGGGAGAAAACAAAAACAAACATTTTAAGGACCCCAACCCCCTGGTAGGTAATAATTTCAAATAATTATCGCATTATCAATGCATTTTTATGGATGTACGGGGCGTTTTAATACCCAAGAAATCAATATTAGGCATCTGGGAGCCATTTTGGGTCAATGTCCCCTAACTCCCCTTAAAAGAAAAAAATACAACGATCTGAGAAAAGACATAAATGCACGTTTTAAGG
>JAHTLZ010000252.1:10444368-10464071 GCA_023846285.1 Phrynocephalus versicolor | reverse complement strand
AGTATAAATAATTATTGCTGTGTTTTTATGGATGTCCAGGACGATTTTTAACATTTAAAATAGCTCATTTCATTGCTCATCGCCATTAACGAAAACGAAACATAACAAACACAATTTTCGTGGTTCTGTTCGTTTTGTTCCATTTTCATCACAATTTTCATTTGTCATTTCGTTAGGTAATGAAACGAATAACGAATAACGGAAATGAAAAAATGTTTGTTTCGTGCCCATCTCTACTCACCACCTTTGCCCCCCCCACGCCGGAATAACCACGCGAGACAGGGTGTTGGGTATAAACTCTGGGCCACACTTTATTAACTTCAACATTAAACATGCAACTCCAAACAAGAGGGGCCTGCTGTAGTGCGGCTTCCAAGTTGGTACTTTGGGGTTTCCTGAGACCCCGCCAACTGGCAGTCTTTTAGGGTGAGTCCATTGCTCCGAGGGTGGCCTGTCCCTGGACAGGTCAGCCTCGGCCAGCCCGTCCCATTTCCCCACCCGGGCTGTTCAGACCCGTCTTCTGTGCCTGCCAGCCCGATGGGCCCTCCAGGTGCATCCTTCCCCCCGGCGTTGTGATCTCAGATTCGCAACGCTGTGGGGTTGGATGGTCCTACAGGGAATTTGGGATCTTACTCCCCTACTGCCTATCCTCATTCTGCACTACCGCCACGGTAGGGGTCTGGCCTTGCCATGGCCCCTACCACCCCCCATCAAGCATTAACCACTTCCAGCAGGCCCCGCTTCAGGTCATTCAGAAACAACTCCATCCCTTGGTCAGAGAGATGGACACCATCATCGCGGTACAGCTCCACCCTGGCTGCACAGATTCTTGGGTGGCCCACCACCATACCCAACCCTTGGACCATTGCTTTGCACACGTCCCTATTGACCCCCCTCCTGGACCTATTCATGGTCTGTGGGTCGCACTGAGCCCTCCACTGGCGATGGGGGACCATAGTAGACCATATCAACGTAGACTCGGGGAACATCACCTTCTGTGCCCCCAGGTCACCAACAATGTCCCTCGCCAAGGATTTACCTGTCTGGGAAGTTAAATCATTTTCCCCCAGGTGTACCAACATCACATCAGGCGGTCTTCCCATGGCCACCAACCGGGCGGCCCTCCCAAACTGACACCAACACATGCCACGTTGCCCCCTCCACTCTATAACTGCCCGGGCCCCCATCCCCAAATTAACCCCCCAAGCCATCCTGGCAGCGTACTTTTCTGCCCAGTAAACGTAACTGTGGCCCAGGATGAGAATGTGGCACCTCGGTCGGTCCAACCCCGGTCCTGCAACAATAGAAGAAATAACCAAACAGTTAACAGTGTGTACGTAAGTCTTGTAGCATGAAGACGCCCACTGCCCCAGCGACTTTATCTCCGCCGGCCCGTAACCCAGGGCCGCCGCCATGGAGGCTGCTCCAATCCTGAATGAATGCATTCCAAACTTCACACCCACCAGCCCCAGCTTGTTCAGGGCCGTCTCGGTAAGTCACCAGAATTGGAATTTGGTCAATGGCTCCCCCGTGGCATGGCAGAACAGATAGCCTTCGCCCGTCCCCCTGAGAACCATATAGTCCACCATGGCTTACACCGGGCAGATAGCTTCCACCGAACACGGCCCCAACAGCACCCTCTGCCCCCTTGCCTGCTGGTCAGTTTTGCTGTGTTCTTTCCCTAGGTTTGCTGCATTTCACAGGTCTCCAGGTTGCACTGCTGAGGGCAGCTTTCTTTCCAGCCTCCAATGCTCTTGCTTGAATCTCAGTGAGATATTTGTAGTATTTCAGTAGAAATTTCTCCTCACGTCTGCTGGACCACTTCTGCACTGAAACCCTTTTCTTGGACTTCTCCAGATTGAATTCCTTGCATGGACTTGGCTGGATCTGGGTCCATGTACTGTAATTCAGACCCCAATGAAGCCTAAATGGAGCCAATGTGTGTTTGATAAAAAGCCTTATAGGAGCATGTTGTCCTGCCAATTACAGCGAGCCCTTTGGAGAAGGTGATTTAATTCTCTGCAAATCGGACTTTGAATGATGGTGTTTCATCTTGGCAGTGCCTGAGTATTAGATAAAAGCCTCTGAGTGGCTCTTGACCAGAGAAGACAGTGAAATAGAAAGTGAATTTCCATGATGGATGAAAACCTTTAAGCACAGTGCTCTGCACATATATTCTGCCTCCAAGACCCAGTCTTTGTATTTTCACCCGTGTAAACCCTGGGGCTCCATCAAGGGTGGCCTGAATCCAGTTGGCAGTTCCAATAACTGCAGCAGATCCATGGACTCAACTGCTAAATGAAACATCAGCAAGTACATAAAATCCCATCAATTCAGGGCTAATGGGCCATTGGACGGAGAAGGAGCAGTTTGGTCATCCAATTGATAGGTGTCTGTTTTGTACATGATCAGTCATAAGTGTTCTCCAGCAGGATGAGGCAAATCTGTACAAAAGGGTCCGGAATCAAAATGCAATGGAGGGAACCTAGTCACATGCCAGCCAACAGCCAAGGAGAAGTCCCCCCCACAGACACACACACTAAGACTGCTTAGGCAGGGGGTCAAAATATGGTAGCAACCATACTATGCCCACCAGGGCTTGCTTCCCAAAGGCCTTTGCCTACAGCACCCATGATACTGGGTAGAGATGGGCAAGACTTAGCGGTATTTTCGTTTTCGTTTCCGTTTTTCGTTTCCGTTACGTAACGAAATGAAAAACGAAAAACGGCTCAGAACTGGAACGGAAACAGAAACGAAATGACTAATTTCGAGCCAATTTTCGTTTTTCGTTACTGGAAAAGCACATAATGGAGCTAAATGGGAAGAAACGAAAAAAATTTCGTTTTCGTTTTCGTTTTTTCATTTTCGTTATGTAACGAAACGAAAATGAAAAATTTTGAAATTAGCTCACGAAAACGGAAACGAGCTGAAACGGACCCCTAGCCGAAAACGAAAACGAAAACGAACAATTTTTCTGAGTCGTGCCCATCTCTAATACTGGGACAGCTTTCCCACAGTATTTCTGGGACTTGCCCCCCACACTGGGCTGGTGTCCAAGAGGAGTGCTTTCAGCCCCACAACCTGGGCCACCATAAGCAGGCCTTGCACTGGCCCTCCACCTTCTGTCTTGGGCCAAGTGGTGGGATGGATCCAAATGCCAATAATCCCCTTCACAGTTCTCCTCTTTGGGTCATGCTTTTTTGGTACAAGCATAGGACACACAACATGATAGTTTGGACCTCCTGAGCCTAGAAGTCCTGGCACCATTTGGGAGCAGGAGGTGGCGAGTGTGTGATCACCAGGCTTTAGGACCACCTTCCCCAGGGGCTTCTGCTTCCTCTGGCCTTTGAGATTTGTCTTCCTCTGACATGAAGAAGCACAGCTCTACCCCGTGACTGGGGCTTCTTAGCCAGCATCCAAGATCCTACAATCCCACTGTCCCGGAGGACCATTCATTCACCAGTTGCTTGTGTCGGTTTCTGTAGCCTGCAGCAGATGGCTTGGAAGCCATTCCACAGAGGGTCAGGAGTCTCCTTCTTCCTGCCTTCTTCTTCCCATCCTTCTATGTGTATCAGAAGTCATTTTCTTCTTGAATTTTCTATTTGTCTTTAGTCTAGAAGAGAAGCTTTCCTTTGGGGTATTTTTTTAAAAGATCATCTGTTTTGCCTCATTGCCTTCCACGTGGGCAAACACCTGTTTTTTTCCCCTCCTGTCTGTTGGTGAGTCTCAGACACAAGGCTTCTGCTCCCAATTGTCCGGGTTATTTAGATGTATTATTTAACTTTGACTTTCTTGAGGAACTGAGCTCCAGCCTTTTAAATTCTCTCTCCCCCTCTGGTCTTCTTCATTGTCTTGGCCGAGTGATTTTGGACTCACTGCCGAGTGGCATATTGAGGTCTGTTTTATCCTCAGCTGCCAATTTCTTGGTCGAGGTAGCCGCTCTTCCCAGCCTCGTACAGAAGGAAGAGGTTGGTCTCAATTATTTATTATATGTCATCCTTGATTAAAGACTTTGGCTCAAGCTGAAAACGCTGAGTGCACAGACAGATGACAGCCGGCGAGGCTCCAGATTCTCGATAAATTATGTCTTGAGGACTACTTGTTTTAGACAAAGAAGGAGCCTTCTAGCCTTCCAGTCCCCTTTGCTGCTACAGTTGCTAGATCGGCAGCACCCTGTCCCTGGGGACTTCAGGGCCTAAACCTCAGACCAGGACATGGGTCTTTGCGACGATGTGGGGTGAGTCTTTGTGATGTTCCAGAGGTGGGACAGGTAAAGGGTGAGAGAGCAGCCCAACAAAGAGAGAGGCATCTTTGCACTGAGCAAATGACAGTTGAAGAATTCTTGGACTTCAAACTTATTTTTTGGATGCTTAAAGTAACAGAAGCTCCTGAAGGGAGATAGCACTGCAGCTCTCAGAAGCCTCACATCCCATGTATCAGTTTATCAAAGAACACAAAGTCCTTTGAGATTCCAGACCCAAAACTTGATACCGGCAGTGGTTTCTTCTCATCCAGGAGAAAGAAAGAAAAACCCACTTTCCCTGGGAAGGATAGCTGTATGTTTGCAGGCACCCTGGCAACCCAGTAGCAGAGAGAACAGGGAATTAGGAAAAATTGCTTTGGGCCCAAAGATACCAACTGGTGTGCCCAAAGATCAGTGACCAATCCAGTTGGAAAGAGGCAGCGTGTCGCTCTTGCATGGGGATCATGGACACAGAGGGAGAGAGCATCTTAGTAACAAGTATGACTCCTTGTGTTTGACTTCTTATGTGTCCCATTGGTGGTCTGGAGGCCACACTGGTCATGTACCACTGGATCTAATCTTGCCATACCAGCAAAACACAGTCAACATATAATTTGGTGGTGAACTGCTACAAGGTAAGGAGTCAGCTGTTCTGTGCTGAGCTGGCAGTTCACCACTGAGATTTACGGTCATTGTTTCAGCCCCACACAAACATCATTAGTAAGACTTTGGTCATCAATATAGAAGACAAAACAAATAGCACAAAACAGTAGCAAGGCAGGGTGATAACATTCTGCGGAAACAATCATCTACTCAATGAGACCATTAAGACCAAGCTCGATAAGACCAATCCTCAAGCTTGATCTCTGTGTTGTGATCCAAAAAACTAACTTTTCCAAGCTGTACCTCTGGGCAGTACTATAGTATCACGGGTTCTTGGTTCTGAATGAGATGGTGGGGGTTCATGACCTTGAATATATGACAACTATTTCAAGGCCCAAGAAACCACCAGGAAGATGTGCTAATCTGGAAGGCCTCAGTCACCAACTCCCAGAAAACAGCTCCAATTCTGAATAGCTGGGTGGAAAATTCCAACCACATGTTACCTAGGTAAAGCATTGATCCACACCACCAAAGCCCAGTTTTAACTAACTTTAAACTCATCTGAAGAAACCTGCTGGCAGATTTCTTCCATGAATTTTTATGAAGGACACTCCTTTATAATTTTTTCTGCACTGCTCACAAGCTACTGCTGCATGCTCCAATGAAAGTGGATTTGATTCCACAAAAGCTCACATTGACTGTTGGAATTTATGCTCAAGTGAATAAAGGCATCACCTTCTCCTGCGTGTGTATTGTGTGTATGTGTGTGTGGGGGAGCACTTGGCTCCCTTTGTGTTTTTAGGCAGTGTGATCCTTTCAGGGCTTTGCTTTCAAAGGAACATCGTAATTAGAGGACGGGAATGACACCGTTGTTGAAAGCAAGTAGCTGCTTCTTATCTCCTCCTAGACCTTATTTCTCAAGTTCTCAAGAATGAAGCTGATCATGGTAATAGATTCACTCTTGACCCCTGGAAATGCAGAAAGCTCTTCTCCATGGCCTTTTATCTCAAGCCTGCAATGTGGTATACAGACTTTTCCAGCTATGGGATGGATGTTTAAAAAGAAATAGAAAAAGAAAGGTTTTCCTGCATTTCTGCGAAACATCAGCAACTCAAGTGGCTTGGGATGCTTCTCACAATCACTTCCTATTGTTGCCTCTACAAGTGGTTTTCTCAAAAGAAAACCATTACAAATTGTTCCCATAGGAGGAGGAGGAGGAGGAGGAGGAGGAGGAGGAGGAGGAGGAGGAAGGAAGGAAGGAAGGAAGGAAGGAAGGAAGGAAGGACAGAAGGACAGAAGGACAGAAGGACAGAAGGACAGAAGGACATGATTTTTCAGGACCCCCAGCAAGCATGACCACCAGATTACAGCTCATTTGTAACATGGATACACAAATCAAGAACAGGCTCACAAAGATATTTGGGAAACCATGGTCATTTGCTGTTTATTTTGTTTCATAGCCAGAGTTTCACTAGAAATGGCCAGGAATATGCAAATATATACTCACTGCAAGATGAATGGGATATTAAAGGATAGGAAAAAAAAGATGCCCATAAGACAGTGGGGAATCATCATCTGTTAATATTTTGTCATAGTCAGATCGACTCATTTAAATGAAAATTGCTGAACTGTTACTGCTGACTGGAAATCTCTAAATGTGGCTTATGACTTGTTAGGTGGTTATGCTTTCACAAGGATGAATATGAAAGCTACACATATAGATGGAACACAAAAAATAGGTTATTCGTGAGACTCTTAACCAATTTCACATAGGTTGAAATTGTCCTTGTTTGGCACACTGGAGCCCTTGGGTAAACTTGTATAACCATCACATAATTAAGACACATTGCACCAATTCCATCAGAGTAAAGCCACGGTTCCTGTTATGTTGAGCCCCACCTTAACACTTGCTGTAGAATTCTGCAGCTTGGACTTTTGCTCCTCTTTGGAGTGTATTCCCAGCAAATGTATGCCCTACTTGAGGAAACCTGCCACCTCATGACTGAAGAGGGTACTGTAGATTTCCTAAAACAATGACACATCTCAAGAGACCAGACATCTTGATTTTCCAAGGCCCTCTTAGTACTACCAAAGCACTGCTTTTGTAGGGTGAAACATCCATGTCCAATTTCATCTGGAAAGAACATTAAAGTCTTCTCTAGCTGCAAAGAAAGAAAGTATCCTATATTGTAATTATTATGCGGATCGCTTTTGCATGTATGCAAAATGCATGCAGCATCAGTGCATGACACCAGCAGGGAAGAGTCCCTCAGAAACTTTGAATTGAAACCCCCTCTCCCACCCTGCAGTTTGGGTGAGGCTGGTCCAGCTAAGTCTGGAGAATGGGATTTGGCCAGATGGACAACTTTCGATCATTCCCATTCTCTGCTCTTCTGTTCCAAAACAAACCAGAGGGCCGAGCGTCACTTCCGGCTGCTTAGATGAGCGGCTGAAAAAAGCTGAGCTCCATACAATCGAAATGTAAACAGCTTTAAAATTCTTGTTCTCCCTTCAAAAACTTGTGAGTAACTTTCCTATGTAGTTTTAAAGTGATTAATTGCAGACTGGAGCAGTCTGGAATGTTAATTATCTGATAATTCACTGGTAGAAAGTACTTTCATTTCTGACTCCTCGTGTGCTTTCAATTTTAAGCTACCGTGAGTTAACAAGATGATTTTCTTGTCTTATAACCTGGGTCTGTATTTTTAAAAATCTGCTTAATGAGAAGGAAAAAATCAAAACCTTCACAAGAAGCTAAGTTCAGCACCATCTGATCATAGCCTTGAAAGATTGCAAAGATTATGATGTATTGAAGCCTCATCTGCCCTTCAGGAGGAGGAGGGGGCGAGGATCCGAGCTGTACTATGGGGGGAAAAATTGAACAACAACTCTCCGTTCTCACGGAAAGCTTGGAAGCTTTGGGGGGGGTTACCTAAGGAGATCAAACAGATCAGTGAGGACTGTAAATTTTTTAAAAATGAATTTCAAGCTCTTAATACTAAGGTTGAGAAGATACAAGCAGATTTTAAGAACTTTGATCAGATAGTGACTCAAGTTGAAAAGCTGGCTAAGCAAAATGAGGATGGAATACAAAAACAAAAGAAATGTTTGGAGGAAATAAATAAGAAAGTACACTACCTTGAAGATAGTTCCAGATGCTCCAATATCAAGATTATGAACTTTGCATTAAAGAAAAGAGACAGTCTTAAAGAAGAGGTGATTTCCTGGATAAATACAATTATGAAGTCACAGTTTGTAAGAGAGGAAGATGTTGAGAGAATTCATTTTCTGGGCAGCCCCCAAATTCAGCATAGGCCCATAATACTGAAATTTTTAACTATGCAAAAAAAGAAGAATTTTTGAGGGTGGCAAGATCTAAGCCAGAACTTCTCTCTTATAATGGCACTTCTGTTCAAGTGTATCAAGATCTTTCTTATGCAACATCTCAGTGGAGAAAAAATATGCAGCCCGTGACTGCAGTTCTTATAAAAAACAACTTGAAGTACAGCTGGGGCTATCCAGTATTCATCAAGATTTGGAAGGATGGGATCCTTAATAAAATTTATTCCCCAGAAGAAGGAAAACACTTACTACCTGCATGGGGCCTCTCACAGGAAGATCCAGGAGCAGCAACATCGAGTGGTTAAGTGAAGAAACCACATGGGAAGAAAGTGGATTCCTGTATTAATGTTTTACATATTTCTCCTTTTGTCTTTTGGGGTCTTTTTTTTTCATTTTTTCATTTTTTTCCTATTTCTATTTTTTTTCTTCATTTTTTGATTTCTCTATTTTTCCCACATGGGAAGAAAGTAGATTCTATTATTAATTTTTTTCTATTTTTCCCTTTGGGTGTTTTTTTCTGGTTTTTGGACTTTTGGGGTTTTTTTTCTTCCCTTTCCATTTTTCCATTTTCCATTTTTTCATTTTTTTATTTTTTCATTTTCTATTTTTCATTTTTATATGTTCATTTTCCCTCTATTTCTTTTTGGAATTTTAGTCATTGTTCTCCCCCCCTTGTTTCCCCTCTGCCTCATCCCTTCCCCCCCCCAACCTCCCTTGTTCCCCCCCTTGTTCCCCTCTTTTTCCTTTCTTCCTTCCTTTTGACAGTAGGGGAAATGGGTAGCGGGAGAGTGAAGGGAACATTGCAGAATCTAGTAGAATTGATAAATGTTTAAGGGGGAAAACAAGAGGGTAAATTAGATTGTGTGGATGTGGGAGACCTGGCTGTGACTCAAGTTGCTGGGAATGGCATCCCCCTTCCCCTTAGAGTCGTGCTGGAGTGCAATGCAGCGTGGATAAAGGAGGGGGAGGTAAGATTGATAATTGTAGGGTGGTTGGGTATGGTTGGGGATAGGTTTGGATTACTTTATATTTTTGTTTTTTCATTGTGTTTTTATTGAGCTTTTTTGTTACATGTAACACAACAGGATCAAAACAAACATGTGATTTAAAGGGGGCATGGGGACTAACATAAAAGTAGCTACTTTAAATGTGAAAGGCCTAGGATCTGTTATAAAGAGAAGAAGAATAGAAGCTCTATTGAAGAAGAGTAAAGTGGACATTATTTTCCTACAAGAGACTCATCAATCAAGAGATGGGACCAACGAACTCAAGCTACAGAATATCAACATTTACGAGAAAGGGTATGGGACTTCAGAATCTAAAGGAGTTGCCATTTTAATTTCTAAATATTGCAAATTTGTAGTACAAGAAGTAATAAAGGATGACAATGGTAGATATTTAATAATTCAGGGGTTTATTGGGAGAAGAAGACTATACGCTAGTAAATGTTTATGCACCTAATGTACAGCAAGGAGTTTTTTTTATCAATCTGTTCTAAAAGAATTGGAGAAGGTTTAAAAAAAGGGTATGTTATTATGGCAGGAGACTTTAATATGGTACTGGACAAAGTAAAGGATAAATCTGATATTAAAAGGAATGATATGACTAATAGAACTACTATTTTGAATAAAGTAATGAAAACCGCAGGTCTAAAGGATATTTGGAGAGAATTAAAGGGTGATGAGAGAAGATATACATATTATTCTTTGGTCTATAAAAGTTATTCTAGAATAGACTTTATATTTATATCCCATAATTTGCTTTCTAAAATAATTGAAACAGAAATTAATACTATAAAAGTAACAGACCATGCTCTAATGGAAATGGAAATGAAGGTTTAAAAAGATTATAAAGAGGCAAGAAGATGGAGAATGAACTCTAGTATTTTTCAAAATGTAGATGTAATTGAAAGGGTAAAAAATGAATGGCTTGAAATATGATCTACAAATGAAGCAGCTGGAAGTGAAATGGGATTGATATGGGACACTATGAAGTCAGTTATGAGGGAATTAATCATAAAGGAAACTTGTAAATTTAAAAGATCGAAAGAGGAGAATATTAAGAAATTACAAGATGTAATTAAAAACCTGGAGCATAAGTATCTTGTAAATAGAGATAATAGAACGTTTTTAGAACTTCAAGCTAAAAGAAAAGAATTACATAGCATAGAATTAGACAAAGTTCAGAGAGATTTAATGTATATGAAGAGAAATTATTTTGAATTTAGTAATAAAAACTCTAGATTTTTGGCACGGTTATGTCAAGCTAGAAGAGCAAAAAATGCAATAGGTGTGATTAGAGATAAATCAGGAAAGAAGTGTAGCCTGATGAAAGAAAAATTGCAAATATTTCAAGAATTTTATGAAGATTTATATAAGGGAGGTAATGTCCCAAAAGCAGACATAGAAGACTATGTTAAAGAAATTGTTAAAGAAAAGATACTAGAGACAGACATGAGGGAACTAGAAAAACCAATTCAAGAGGAAGAGATTGGAGCAATTATTGATAAGCTAAAAAATGGTAAAACCCCAGGTTGTGATGGACTAGATTCAGATTTTTATAAATTGTTTAAATCAGTTTTAGTTCCAAGATTAAAAATACTCTTCAATAGAATCTTACAAGGAGATAAAATACCATTATCTTGGAAACATTCATTAACAATTCTCATTCCAAAACCTAACAAGGATGTGATGGACCCTAGTTCATATAGACCTATCTCATTAAGAAATCAAGATGCTAAGATTTTTACCGCAATATTAGCGAATAGAATGAATGGGTTTATTGCAACATATATTAAGGAAGAACAAAATGGGTTTCTAAAGGGAAGACAAATGCCTAATTTAACTAGAAGAATTTTTTATTATATATGATACAGAAATGAATAAACAGAAGGCTGGTATTCTATCATTGGATATATTTAAGGCTTTTGATTGTGTGGAATGGCCAACACTAAAATAGTGATTGAAAACTGGGGGTTTGGAATGAAATTTAGAGGGGTGATAGATCAATTATATTCTGAAAATACAGATTGGATATCTATAGGCCGAGGTACTAGACAAGGTTGCCCCCTCTCCCCAGTTCTATTTTGTTTAATGATTGAAATGTGTGCAGATAAAATAAGGAATGATGAGTTAATTAGCGGATTAGGTACTGATAATAAAGTAAAGATTAATTTATTTGCAGATGATTCCTTATTGACAATTAAAAATCCACTAGAGAGTATGGATAGAGGTAAATATCATTTGGAGAATTTTGGGTCAATATCTGGATTGAGGGTTAACTGGCAGAAATCTCAGGTGATGTTGTTTAATCATAACAAGGAAGAACAAGAAGTGTTTACCCGTAACTACGGATGTAAGATAAGTAACTCAATTAAGTATTTAGGTATAGAATTAGTAAAGGACACACGGAAACTAAAGGAATTTAATTATAGTAAACTGAAGAAAGAAATTAAGAATAAAATGTTAGAATATTCAAGTCTAAAACTTTCTTGGTTTGGGAAGATTGCATTGATGAAAATGAAAATTTTACCAAAGTTAAATTTTTTCTTTATGATGCTTCCAATACAGTTAAGTAAGGATGACTTTAAATTTTGGCAAGATTTAATTAATAACTATTGTAACAGTGGTAAAAAAGCTGGAATAAACAAAAAATATTGGTATATGACCCAAAATAAAGGTGGTATAGATTTACCGAATGTTAAAAATTATTATTTAGCAAATCAAATAAGGTCCGTTGGGGATATTGTGTTTACTCCAGAAAGATTAATATGGTGGAAAATGGAATCATCGGAAATAAAGGAGGATATTGAAAAATACTTATTCGGCACTATTAAGAAAACAAAGTTAAATGAGATTAATAACCCCTTAGATCTATGTTAAATGCATGGTATTTACATAAGAAAAAATTATGTCCCTCGGACTCACCATTGAAATCTGTAACTGAAATGGAGAATTTCCCTACAAATTTGAAAGTTTTCAAAAAAGTATTTAGGGATAAACAAATGAATAGATTGAAAGACTGGATAGGCAAGATGAGAGGGAAAGTACAAATGAAGAAAATTCTCCAAGGTAGGGATATATCTTGGTTTAATTTTATACAATTAAAGAAATGGACTGATACTTGGATAAAGAAAAATAATAAATGCAGAGAGTACACAAAATATGAACAACTCTTATTGTTGTATGAGGATACTCAGAAGGAAATAGTAGTAAAAGGTATTGTTAGTAAACTATATAAAATTATTTCGGATTTAGATGAAAATGGGGGAGGATCTGGATTGAAATTATTGTGGAAACAAGATTTTAAAAAAGAAATAAGAGAAGACTGGGCTAAAATATGGAGAATGAGAATACTTAGATCTATGTCTGTTCGAATAAAGGAAAATTTCTTTAAAATAAGTTTAAGATGGTATTTGACGCCAGTGAAATTGAATAAAATCAATGCAATTTTTTCTAAGCTTTGTTGGAAATGTGATAATGACATTGGTACCTTTTATCATTTGTGGTGGGAATGTAAAAAGATACAGAAATTTTTGGAAAAGTATTTTTAAAGAACTAAGTGACATACTAGAAATGACTAGAGAGCCCAAATCTGATATTGCTTTGTTATCAATATTTGTGGATCATAGTTATGATGTTAAAACTAAAGAGATTACAAATTTGTTGACAGCAGCTAGATTAATAATTGCTAGAAAATGGAAATCTAAATATGAACTGTTTAGAAGAATGGTATAATGAAGTATGGAATATTGCTTTAAATGATAAATTGACTTGTTCTCTCAAGGTTAAAAAAGGAGAGTTAAAAAGAGATATTTTCTATGATATATGGGGTAGATTTATTGAATATGTGCTTGTACGGGATAAGAGTAAGGTTTCCGCGCAACAATCAATTTTGTTCTGGAGGGGAGGATGACGAATGTAAATATGAAGAGTGATCCTGTTGGTGAAGGGGTGCACTGTTGTTGATGTTTGTCTTTTTTTATGTAATTTGTATATGTTTTTAAATAATAATAAAAAATAAAAAAACAAACCAGAGGGCCTCGATCCAGCTCAATCTGAATGTTTCCCATGATTGGGTGATCTTATTTCATGAAGGAAAGTCTCAGATCATCAATTTTCATCATTAGAGATGGGCACGAATAAAAAAATGGTGTTTCGTTTGTCGTTTGTCGTTTAGAGGGTCCGTTTAGGTTTGTTTCCGTTTTTTGCTATTTTTTTGCAAAAAAATCATTTTCGTTTCTGTTCATTTCATTACCATTTCGTTACCATTTAATTCAATTTTTGTGATTTTTTTTTAGCATTTAAAGCAGTTCACTGCATTGCCGTAACAAAAACGAAACGCACGACAAAATTTCCAGTGTTTCTGTTTGTTTCGTTTTATTTTAGAGACAAAATTCCTTTGTCGTTTCGTTACGTAATGAAATGAAAAAATGAAAACGAAAACAAAAAATTGTTCATTTCGTGCCCATCTCTATTCATCATTGTGACTGTATAATCTGTCTTTGGGGTTCTGTTCCATGTTGTGAGTTGAATTCCATTATTCCTTTCAAAAGCAGAGATTAGATATAGATCTTTACTAGCCTCGAGGGAAACATCTGATTTGGTGGACTTTGGGGTGGTCAGTGGCACCAGTTCTGCATTGTGGGGCCTCTGTAGTTTGGAAGACATTTGCACACCAGGAACTCCGCACTGATGGACAACAAAGGAGAAATCCAAAAAGGAGAAGCCCACCCAGAGAACCATGTGCAAAAAAACCACAACCCCTGCACACTTCCACTTTGTGCACATTTTTGTTGAGAGAAACCTCAGTCAACAGGGAGAGAGGAGTTTAAAAACATTCTTGTTTTAGAGATGCAAAAAGAAAGCAAAAGAAGAGAATAGACAGGAGTAACTACTTGACCAGTTTCCCTGGTGAAAGGAAGGAACGAAGGTCCAACTGGAATATGAGCAGCTGGACGATGGCATGGGGGAGAGCCTTGTTCAAAACATGTGCAGAAAGTTCAAAATCACATTTGATGCCAGGTGAAACCTCGTTGCTCAGAACTGCATCTGTGGAAAGAAGGAAAGAAGGAGGAAGAAAGGAACTTGGTCACAGTGAATTTAATGGAATGTTATTAATACAGAGCATGCTATAATTACAAATGAATATTATCCGTAATCTGGCAAAGCCCCCTGCCTGCTCCTCCTGTCCCTCCTCCAACAGGCTGCCAGAACAGATATGAAATTTCACTCTTCCATTAACATCATCCATCTCTCCTGTGGTACGTTATTAGTCAAGCTGCGAGATTAAGCCCGAAGGAGTCCCCAGTCTGAATCAAGCAAGATGCAATTAACCTCTGAATAGTTCAGACTGGCAAAGATCCTGAGACCTGCCCTGCCACCTCCCAACATCTCTTTGCAGACTGGCATCTTGCCAGCATTGATTATTGACCATCATGTCGGGAATCAAATAAAGTAAACCAACAATGCATTCATGTGAATTGCCTGTATATCTCTTCCTTCCTTCCTTCCTTCCTTCCTTCCTTCCTTCCTTCCTTCCTTCCTTTAATTTTATTTTATTTAAAATATTTTTACACTGCTTTTCTCTAGAAAGAGACAACTTGCATTACTTCCTGTGTGTACCCATTCCTTTGCTTGGATGGACTGTTGCAATTTTGTTAGCACCATTTCGTAATGTAATAATTCTTCAGAATTCATTTAACTCTCCCATGTTACTAAGAGTGAAAGGACTGGCTCCAATTAAAGCCGCAGCTTCAAAGTAAGTAGTTACCGGTAACATAATTCCTTGGTAACCAGATCTCTTTCAGCCACAAGGTTTTATTTTGAAATAATGAAGATAGCAGTTGCAAAGTTTTGTTTCTTTATTGACAAGATGAATATTATGCTTCTTAGTTTGTGGTGATGGTGTTGCGGGTTTTTTGTTTGATTTTAAAAGGTGCAGTATCAGGACTGGCCGCTAGAGAGAGGAGTTCCCTGCATTTTCCAGGGATGCTTGTAATGGCACCGTAACAGGCTCACCATGCAGAACTCAATGAATTACTTTGGTGAAGGGATGTGTGAATAATTTGCTCCATCAAGTTTTTTTTTCTTCAAAATAGATTTGGCCAGTTTCATACCTCCCATGCAGAAAATAGAATTGGATGCAATTTGCAACAGGAAATGGGATTGTGATATATTCCATAAAAAGGAGGAGGAGGAGGAAGAGGAGGAGGAGGAAAAGACATTCTATGGCATCTGAAATAATGATAATTCCTAAATTATTTCTATTTCTAAAACAGGCATACTCTTTTAAATCAGCAAAGTCATACATCCATTAATACGTGCAATACTTTAAATGTGCCTGCCTATTTGCAAAACGCCTGCAAGCAAAAGTGAGCTGCTGGGATCCCTGAGATTTCAGGTACACAATGTGAGGCCAGGGACAAGTTTCTGTGATGTCACCAAGGAAGGGAGAGGGAGGAGTGCTTTTGAGCCAGGTGAGTGAGGAGGAAAGAGGCAGGTGGGAAAACCAGGTTCATTAGCCCCTGATGTCAAGATAAGGGTTATCCAGATGAACCAACCCAGAACCTGAGGGGATATTTATTTATTTATTTATACAATTGGTGGCCACCCACCCTGGCACCCAACAGCCTTGGTGTTTGCTCCTTTTCCTTCTGGGGCTTGCATCCCCCAACAGACACAGGAACCAAACCTCCTCTCCTCTCCGAGCATTTCACCCCCCCCCCCCAAGAGTGGTCTCTTTTCAGAAAGAGTTAAAGAGATTTTGCCCTCGGCCCAACGACCACAAAATATGACCCCTCCCGGCCTCTTTCCCTGGCATTGAGTGCATCCCAAAGGCACTCAGCAACGGCACTGACGCTTGGCCTGCAGCAGGCCTGATAAACCTGTCCCGGTGCTTTATAATCTGTGATGAGCCGCATCAGTGCTGAAGGATTTCTGCGGATCTGGCCAAGGAGACGACGAGTCCAACACCAGTCATGACTCAGAGACATCTTCCTATCCCTTGCAAACATGTTGTGGCCTTGGCCTCGCAGGGTACCGGTGGATCTCGGCCATTGCAAGACAGACACCTGTTCATGTTCTAAAACGACTCGTTCTCTCTCCAATTAAAAATGCAAATGATGATTAGCCAGTGTGAAGGAAATTTAAAAATAGAGGTGCAATGCACCAGGGGCGGTGTGGTGTTGTGGAGGTGCTGGTATTTACACCCACCCCGTTTATAATTCCCCCTCCCCCAGAAAGAGAGATTGTTGCCCTGCAGCTTGCGCAGGTCAGATCCTCCAATGAGTGGAGTGGTTTCCTAGACTCTTTAATTATGTTGTTCATTGTTTCCCATAAAACAGAGCCTTTGCTCAAAGATTTCTCAGACAAAAGGGAACAGACAGGCAGAAAGAGGAGAGGATTAATGCCCCCCATGCTCCTTAATTAAAATTTAGCTTGGTAAAATATTTAGGGCCTTTGAATTTGTCCCTTTGAGGATATTTGGGGGGATAATGCAGGAAAAAATAAATTACATTTACCTTTAATATTTAAAACAATGGTGATCTGGGTTTTGAAAAGCGAATTATTCCCTGCTCCCAGTTGGAACATCGCTGCGCCAAAGCCTGGTTAAATATGCAGCTTAAATGTCAAGACTCACCCATCACACTCCATTTAATGACCCTCTGTTTGCAAAGATACAACCGGGACCAATGTTCGCTCCCTCCCTTATCTTTTCCTTAAAAAAAAGAAAAATTGAAGGAAGAGAGAGAGAGAGAGAGAGAGAGAGTATCCCTTTCTATAGCAAATCTATATACATGTTGCTAAATTCCCTTTTTATTCCTTCCCTGGCCGTTGTAATAAAATAATCTTGCTCTAAGCTCCCTAAAGCTTATTGGTTTCATGCTACCCAGCTGAATTACATGAAGGATTATAAGGCGGGGAAATGAATGGACGTGGTTTCCAGCGAGGAAGCGGGGAGGGCAGGAAGAAGCCGGCACTACTGTCGCAAACAACACCAAAAGCATAACAAGTTTGAAAGCGTTTAAGAACATTTGTCTTCCTGCAGATCTCATTAGTAAAGCCATGGCAAAAGGCAGGTAAATCAGATCTGCCCAGTTGCCACTAAAACCTGGCTCAGATGCCGTGTGCTTTACTGGCAGCGTAATCACAGGTGAATGATACAGGACTTGACCATGGAGAAAATAAACGGAGCAGAGTATAATTTTGAAGAATGGCTGTGTTGCATCATTCGGGGTAGGCTGCAGGAGGGCGCTTGCCCACAAGTGTTTCCCCGTGCACTCCACGGCGCTCTGGACTTGTTAACTGGAGGACACATTAGAGTAATGAAAGATTAGCTCAGCTGCTCTGCCCCCTGGTCAGTGGGAAGTGGGGTCAGCTAGGCAACCAGCCTCCTTGGCCACTTAGGCTGATACTTCACGTCCCTCTCGCTGCAGTTCACGGACCCGCTGGAGACCAGTTCGAAGGAACGGAACCTCACGTCCTTGTGGGGTCAATCCGAGTTCATCCCGACCACGCCCCCTGAATTGCACTCCAAGCGGGGTGAGAGATTGGAGCTCGGGAATCTTTTCAATCTGCTTCTCGATCTGCCCCCAGGGGATGTTCAGTTCCTCTTAACCTGCATCGAGAAAATACTTAGTGCGATTACTTTATTTTATTTTATTTATTTTTTTTGGTTGAGAAGGGGGGGGAGGAACATCGGTATTTCGATGTGTCGAACAACAGGAATTATAACTCCTTCTTATGAATCCATTTCCCCCCGCTTATCGACCAAGGTTCTTCCTCAAACAGTTCACCCTGGTTTGTGTTTGTTCCTTACCGCCAGGTAAAGATCGAGGATGTGCAGTTAAAGTACTGCCGGTTTCAATCAGCATGCCTGTAAGTACAGAGAAACGGGGCAGAACTGGCATTAGGTCACGTGACTAAAACCGATTTCAACACGGAGGCAAGTTCACCTCGGCTCGAGGAAGGACGTGAAATAACCATCTTAATGGGATTTCTCTAAATTTGATTTTCACCATGGATGCATGGAGCAGGCCTCCCTCTTCCCTCTTTTCTGTGGAGTTGGGTCTGTTTCGTAAACAGGCGTTCTGACAAATGCAGTCCTTTGGCTCAGCAGCCTTTCCGGAGAAATCTCATTTGGTCCTGGATGGCCCTCGGGGGCTCAGTGATTGAGGAGTATCATCTGTCAGATGGATCCGGCAGATAAGAAGCAATCACCGGGAAGACCAACTCGACTTTGCTCTGGTCTGTTGGAGGCATCCCATGTAACAGTCCAGTGTCTTTTGGTTCCGCTCGATTTTGGCCAGTGAAACAGGCCCACATAGAATTCACAGGTCAGTGATTGAATGGTACCTACAGACATGTGCCTTAAAGCCCGGCCTGGACCTTAATAGGTGCATACCTGAGGCAAAGGGGCATTGTGTCTCAGGCTGAATCTCAGCAGATTCAAACCTGTTGCTGTCATCAAGACCCATTCCTTCCCGGCCTTTTTGGATGGAGCCGGGGCACCTCGGCATCATGTTTGGCTGAGGAACCTGGGGGATGCAGGAGGCAACACAAGCCCATGGCTGCATCCGTGGGGGGAGGTCTCTGGCTGCAGAGATGGAAGTTGGGAGTTGGACTCTTCACTGTGCCTCCTTGGATTCAGGGATCTATAGCAGGCCTGCCCAACAGGCAGACCGCAGGCTACTGGTAGCCCGTGAAGGGTTCAAAAGTAGCCCGCTGGCCATAAAAAAAAATTGAGGGGATAAGTCCTCCACCCCTCCCTCTCCCATCCCAAGGACCACCACGGTCCCAGCAAAGTTCTGGGTGTGCCAGCCCACAATCTCAGCCGAGTGGGGCAGTTCAAGGGCCATGGCGCATTGAAATCTGTTTCCTCAAGAACAGCTTAAATGGTTTTCAATGCATTCCTATGGGAAACCGCTGCTCTACTTACAAAAGTTTTTAGTTATGAGCACGTGCTTAGAACAGATGAAATTCATAAGTAGAGGTTTTAGTGTAGTAGCCCTCAGGCACTTTGGGCCGGAAAAAATAGACCTTGGCCTCTTCAAAGTTGAACAGCCCTGATCTATAAGATCCCTTCCAGCTCTACAGTGATGGGGGTCATGAGGAAGAGGAGGCGGAGGCGGAGGAGGCAGAGGAAGGCCTTTGTAGGAGGAACTGTATTTTGTTCCACCAAAATACATTTCAGTCGCATATCCTTACTAAAACTAAATCTATTTCTTGACGGACTATATGTTTGTGGTATGGATCAATGTGTTGTCTGTTTTATCTACCCTTTTGTTTGTTATTGGATTTTATTGGGGGCTTTTCAGATGGGTGGTTTATGTTGTAATCTGTTGTATACCACTCAGAGTTTCTGCAGGAAAATCGGGTGGTTAATAAGTATAAATATAAATAATCTATCTGTCTATCTATCTGTCTATCTATCTATCTATCTATCTATCTATCTATCTATCTATCTATCTATCTATCTATCTATCTATCTATCTATCTATCTATCTATCTATCTA
>JAHTLZ010000252.1:10417553-10427889 GCA_023846285.1 Phrynocephalus versicolor | reverse complement strand
GGGTTAGGGTTAGGGTTAGGGTTAGGGTTAGGGTTAGGGTTAGGGTTTGTTTGTTTGTTTGTTTGTTTGTTTGTTTCAGATGTTTGCATACTGCTCAGACTAGTGGCGAACCCTACTCTGGATGGTGGTCAACAGAGAAAGACATCCCAACAACCCAGAACCACAAAGAGAACCTTGCACAAACTGGAATTTTTAAACTAGAAATTAAACAACAATCGAGGTATTTCTAACCTAAAGCTTAGAACTCCAAAAATAGTAGAACCAGGTAAATCTAGATGCATAGAAAACTCAGGGGAGTGTGTCCTTGAAACCCTCTTTAAAAAGCAAGGTTTCAATGTCCTCTTGAAATTTGGGAGGGGGGCCTTGGAAAAGTTCTAATAGGAGCCCATCTCTGTGTAGAAGAGAACCACGATCAAGAAGGCTTGATTTCTTGTCCACTACAACAAGTGTGGGACTACTCAATGTGTGGTATGGAAGGAGGAAGTCTTTAATTATCTCCCCCTGACAGTACTGTTGCCCAGTGGCAGTGATGTTCAGCGTTCAAAGACTTCCCCCCTCCATCCCACAGCTCCCAGACAGCAACAGACAGAGCTAGGAAGTTTTTAATTTCTGAAAATCACCCCACACCCTTCCTATGGGTAACATTCACACAAGGAGTCAACCATTTGAAACACCTTTATTTGGAAAGGTTCTGTGCGCAACTTCTTGACCGGAAAAAGAGACATTCTGTTCATGATATACCATATATTATACCTTAAGGTACCTTGAAAGTCACATTTGAAAGGCAACCTGTAATGTTGAGTGTAATGTTTGAGTGCACAGATGAATTGTTAAAGGAAGACAGATTTGCTGTGAAGACGGAAAATATGTATATGTCTCGAAGATGGCATTTGAAAAACAATGACATTTTACAGAGTTTTAATATATATATTATGGGAAAATCAAAGAATATTTGACAGTCTGTTGGCTGTGTTATATAAAGCATTTCAGGTGTTTTCTGCTGGTGCTAATAATATGCATTTTGTCTGCTTTCAACTTGTATGACTAATTTATTTTGTGTAATACCATATGCCGAGAACAAATGAAATAATAGGGTCGCAAACACACTAAAGAATGTTTAGTTTATCAAGCACCTGCCTTTGAACTGATTAATGAATTCAATTTAAATAATTTTGCATATTACCAGAGCTGCAAGATAGACTTGCCTTTGAAATATTGCAGGAAAACAATTTAATAAACAACAGCTACTGCTGGATGTTAAAAGACAGGTCTAGACGTATCATTTCCTTCTTCCATTCTGTTGAACTGCAGAAACACCAAGCCAAAACACTCTCAATGACATTATAAAGCATCTCGTGAACATGCAGAGGTATCCATTAAAATTGCCTTTCATGTATTAATCAGTTGAAGCTTTCCCCTATTAATCTATCCATTAAGGTGTTTTCCTCACTGAGGAATGAGGACAAGGCTAGGCATGCTTCACATCTTCCATGGCTCTCAGTGGAACAGTGCTCAAAGCCAATGTAGCCCAATGCCTTGTGCTAAGGGCAGAGAAGTAGAGTTTTCCTAAATGGACAGGACTTAGGGAGAAAATATGAATAGATGATCAAGTCAACACAAAAGTGTATGCCTTTGCCAAACATTGGGTGGGGGGAAAGTGTGGGAAAATGTGGATTTATATATATATATATTTAAAGTTTCTAGGGAGGGCGGGATGGGGTGAATCATGCACCCTACTATGGAAATATATTGGAACATGGAAAGATAGTGGGGTGGGGTGGGGGGCAGTAAAGCTGGTAAATTTTCCTTGTTGCACCCCTTCAGGAGATGTCCTTGGACTGGAAGCCTTATAGCTTGCTCCTGAGTAGAGATGCCAGACATGTTACTTTGGTGATCAGAAGGTCCCTGTTCTTTATTTCATCTTGTTATGTTTTGAAATAAATGTTGAGTCGTAATGCCAGGAAGCAGCATTTCTACGTCTCTACAGTATTTCTCTTACTGCTGTTTAAAATGCCAGGCATCGTAATAACATGAAAGCCCTGAATCTGAGAAACATGCTCTTTAAGGCTTAGAAAATCGCAGCATCCATTATTAAAGATAGAACAAGTGGTTCAAATGAAAGGGGTACACACACACACACACACACACACACACACTTTCAGTTTGCTCATTTCTAAGATGCCTGGTGTCATGGCATCGTACCTCCTCCTTGTGCTCAGAAAAAGGGCCTTTAAAGCTGTGAGAGACCATTTTAACCTTAACTTCTCCTGCTTTAAGGAGAGATTTGATAACTTCCTGCCTCTGAGACCTTCAGTCAGATCCCCAAACCTTTCATCCAGTGCTGCCAATGGAATATAGAAGCTGATAACCTTGGATGATAACTTAAATGGAGAGGATTGGCTGAAAGCAGGTGGATTCATAAGGCTGCCCCCCATCCTTGGTAAAACAAAGGGACTTGTGACAAAATCCCAAATGCAGGATGCCCTTAAAACAACTCAGTTGCCATCCGCTTGATGAAATATTATTTACAGTGAGCTTGAGGCTCTTTCAGTCTTAGGGGTCCAAATACTTTGGGTCATTAGAAGGGTTTGGGGGGGCAGATTTATTTCTTTTTAAAGAACTATTTTTGAACCTATATCTCACCACATTTGATGTCATCATGATCACACTGGTCCAGGAAACCTGAAGGGCAGCTAAGCATCCAGAATGTTCAGCACCAAGGAGAGCTCCCGGTGAGACCTTGGCTGGGCTGAATAGCGCCTTCTCAACACTGCAGGTCCCAAAATTTTGAAACATCTGCTTCTCCTTTCTTTGGCATCCTCTTCCATGTCTTTTATTTTCATTTTTGCTGCTGGGACATTCCTTCAGGACCAAATGGAAGGGAGAGAGGAAGAGGTGGGAATGGAGTGTTTTTGTGTAGGAGTCCAGCTGCTGTTAAGTTTGATCCTCACGGATGCAGCAAGACCGGGCTCCTTTCAGTGCTGGCAAAGTGGTGCTTTTTAAATATTGGTTCTCCTTGTTTTCCACGAGTAACATGCCTCAGAATGAAGCATCAAAGGGATGCTGCAAGATAACCAATAATCTAACCCAATGAACACGCTGAGGCAATGTTCCAAGTAGTGGAAGAAAAGAAAACAACATTGTAGAGAGTTCACAGGAGAGAACAAAGAGAAACCACTACTATCAGCCTCGGCTTTCATCTCAAAGGGTCTCCCCCTCCCTCCTGCCCCACACAATGCCCTTCAACTGATGGTCTACAGGTCTCAGGTGCAGCTCATGAAAACATCCACCCACCCAAGAGATGAAAAGGCAGGAGAGAGGGGTGGGAAGTGCAATCCACTTCAGCCACCATGAGCTTCATCTTGCCACCCATCAGCGCACCTGCTTGGCAGAGATGACCTTTTCTCCATCTCGGCAACTGCATCAGGGCTGGTATTTGCCCCTGCGATGCTATGGAGGTCTTTGAGATGTATCAAAAGAGAAGAAGAATCTTTAAGGCAAGAATGCATTGCTGCATTTTGATTCAGAAGCCACCTCGTTAGGATGGACATCCCAACACCATAATCAAAAAAGGGGTGGCAACACTTTGCACAAAACTGCTCATCCTTGTTTATATACAGTATGCAGCTGCAAAATTGCAATCCAGGATTCTAATTTGACCTCAATTATTGTGGGCACCTCAGAACACATTGCAACTGATTTGCCTGGTTCTGAATGTGTTGCTCCTTGTGGGTGATGGAGAGCTTTCCATCTATGAGTTCCCATCCACATCTTTCTGGTTCTTCATGTTTAAATCAGAATGAAATTGGTCACCTCCTTTAACAGAGGACAAAAGGATGTTCTCGTGTGTGTGTGTGTGTGTCTTATAAATAGAGAACTCCTCTCCATAAAAGAGCAGACTCCCCTACCCTCAATCTTTTGAGGCCCTGAAACATGCCTTATTTAGGTGCAAATATGGTGCTCTCTTCCTTTCTTTTTTACTCTTATGACTTCTCTAGCCTCCTTCACCACAAAAGAATATAATCAGGACCATGTCGCCGTTTTGGCCATACTTTAACCAGCAGTTCCATGCACACGAGGGATTAGAGAGGGGCTCCCTGTGAATATTGTGGAACTAACTTCGAAGAACAGAGTTTTAGGCCAGCTGTGCCCAACAATTGAAACTCATTCACACCCCGTGCTTGGAAAAAATTATCCTTCCCAATGTGGAGGATGCAACTCAGGCAGCCGGGGAAATGACATCCAACATCAATGAAAAGAGGTCAAGTTTCACTATTCCATAAGACCACCCTGGGCACCCTGAGAAGAATCTGGAAGGGAAGAAATACATGAGCAACCCTCCTATGTTAGCAAGGCCCATGGAAAGCCTGCCAAAGATGTGGCAATCTGCTCTGGCAATGTTTGAAGCTTGAGCCTCATGCTTCGAAGCTGTACACAGAGTGGGCTCAATCAATGGAGACTGGCTCTGTGGTGTCTTTTCCTCATGAGTGGGGCTGTATTCCTCATTTAAAATGGGACGACCCTCTTCCTGTTATTTCCCACCACTTGCCAATTAGTGGGAGGGAAATTAGCCCCCTGGGATGACATGATTCACATAGGTTCCCTGTGTTGTTCCAGCTGTGAAGGACTGCTAATGAGTGACGATCAACTTTCTGGATGGGAAAGGCACATACTGTCTGTTGCCTTAGAAGTGTTGGCTGCCCCTTCCCCAGTGCTCCTTCAATAGAGACAGGGTCTATTAAGCATAGCACAAAATGAACTATCACAATCAGTTGCAGCCAACCCTTCCTATAGGGTGGGGAAAAGCCACACTCTCTCCATCCCATATGTCCACACAGAGTTATGCACACACTTGGAGTTTGAGGGGAAATTACTGATGGGTTACGTGTTACACCATTTCCCAGCACAGGATAACTGGAGGGAAGTGTATTTAGCATGTTGAGTTTAGAAATAATCATTTGAGCAGGATGTCTACAAATACATTTAACAATGCAGAAATGCTCTTGACATAAACCACCCCTGTATATGGAAGGACTACCAGGCATTGGTCTTGGAAAGTGTTCATGAGGCAACCATCTTACTGAACCTAAACAAGTCTGGACCTGGTCGATGGGATCCGATGACTCCAAATTTGTAGAGGCACTGGATCCTCTCTGGGTTTTGACTTCAATTTTGAGAGAGCTGGCCTTGGTGCTGAATTCACCATAAGAGTTATGAACTGAACCTGAATTACATGAAGGATGGGTAATAGGATGGGAGACTTCCCTAGATACCACAAGCCGCTGGCCCATAATAGCAAAAGCTCCCTTCTTGCTTGTATCATTGTCACTGCAATGTCTAAAAAGAGGATGAAGAAGCATTTGAACTGAGTAATATTCATAAGAACATGAGCACATAAGAAGAGCAATCATGCTGGATCAGGCCAAAGGCCCACCTAGTCCAGTTTCCTGTATCTCACGGTGGCCCTACCAGATGCCTCTGGGAGTGCACAAGACTAGATGTCTGTCTCCTGATAGCACTCCCCTCTGGGGAGTGCCTCTGGCCTTTGAAGGGCCCTATGTTTTTTAAGACTGGAGATTACACATCTCCATCATGGTTTGTAACCTGTGATGGACTTTTCCTCCAGGAATCTGTCCAATCCCCTTTTGAAGGCATCCAGGCCAGATGCAATCACCACATCCTGGGGCTGGAAGTTCCACAAACTAACAACACGCTGGGTAAAAAAAAATATTTTCTTTTGTCTGTTCTCACTCTCCCAACCCTCAATTTGAGTGGATGTCACCTAGTTCTGGTATTTTGTAAGAAGGAGAAGAGTGTCCCTCTATCCACTATACTCATGCCCTGCACAATTTTGTATGTCTCAATCATTCCTCCTCGACCATTTAATAAAGACTATCATAAAACAACAACAACAAACAAACAAACAAACAAGCAACTGGAAAAGTAACTTTAACAATGTAATATTACAAAAGAAGGGAAGTTGTTGCTTAGGCACTTCTAAATTTAATTTAATGCTTCCCCTATCAGAAAAAATGAATAATTTGACAAACATTTTTCTTTGTATCTTATTCCTTCCATCTTATAATTAACCAGCTTTGGAGGCTGGACAGGAGAGTGGAATTAGGTGGGTCAAATTAGAGGTATTATTTTGGAATGAGCAACAGCCTCAGTAAGTCTCAGCCTCTACTCAGTCATTTTAGCCAACCATCCTCAATCTTGACACTCTCAGGTGCAGTGGATTTCAGTACCCCAGAAGCCCAAGTTAAAATAGGCAGAGTTTCTGAGAGCCTCTACTCCTCCACCACCAGAAAAAAGGGGGGGGGTTGAACACAGGCATCAGTCCACATCCACAAAACTCACAGAAGTTGGGGGCCATGCGTGTGGTCTGCCAGCTATGTCAGTTCCACCTCTGCTCCATAGACCATTGCCATGTTCTTGCCTCATAAGGTCCACGGTCATCTTGGGAGAAATCCTCTCCCCTCCCCACCCTGCCATGAGCTGTTTACAGCTGTGCTTTTTCATTTTGTTGGATTTTTATTTTGTGGGGAAGGAACGGCTTCCCGCTGTGCCGTCTGCTTCGGCAACGTGTTAGCTTGAGTGCAAAAAAGAAAAAGGAAAGGAAAGAGTAGCAATTCTTCAATCATGTTCTTCCAGCGGGCAGGTCTGGAGCAGTTCCACATAACACACGAGGCTTGATCAAGTATCGATCGCTGCATCGTGGCTGAGGATTATGGCTACGAATAATAATACTTAGAAGAGATGGAAGTTGCCGCAAAAGGTTGCAGCCGAAAGGAGTTCCAAAGAAAAAGAGGTGCCGCTCCCGGTCCCTTCCCAGCAGGGTGATGACTCCCTCCACAGTCAAGCAAGGCACTCCATGGTGAGTGCAGTTGATGGGTATCAATATCCTGTATCCAGCCAGAAGGGTTTGACAGCCCAGAGGAAGGCCTTGGAGAGGAGCCAGCTCTGCCCAAGTGGAAAGGGAGAGTCAAAGTTGGGTCAAGTAGACACACAGAAGAGATGTTAACTAGAGTCCCAGGAGAAAGCAAAAGAAACGTTAGAGTGCCAGTTCGGGTTGTTCCACAAACCACGGCCTGACTCGGTCAACAGTACCGGCTGGGAGCAAAACAGGGGTGGGGCCAGGAAGGCATATGGGGCAGACTGATAGGAGATCTGTCAGTCACAGGAAGAAGGAGCCCCATGAGCTGGAGGTGAGGATCTTGGGAGGTCAGGGATGGAAACTAGTCCCACAACCTGGGGATCTAGTTTTACCTGGTTCCAGTCTGGCTGTTTTCTTCTAAACCTGTAACTAACTGCTTGGCTTATCTTAATCCTCATAGTCTCATATCCCCCACCACCACCGCCGTCAAATTCTCCAGGAATGGGAAGCTGTTGACCAGGCAAGCCTAGATTTGGCTTCACTGTAAATCAGTGGTTCCCAGCCTTCGGTAAACCCACTACAGTTCCCAGAAGCCTTCACTACTAGCAGCGCAGCTTGGGGTTTCTGGAAGTTCCAGACCAAAAACCACCAGGGTTCGGAAAGACTGAGAATCACTGCTGTAAATTAACCCTGCAGCTGACCCACACATACACTGGAGTAGTTAGGGGTATTACTGACACATTGGGGTAAATACCTCAGATTGCAATTCATCCCAAGTAATTTGATCATGGTAGCTATCCATGAATAGGACCCCCCAGGGCTCCTTGCTCCCAATATTCTTAGCATTGTACAGTGACTTAACCTACATGGAGAATCAGCACCATTTCTGCTCCCAAATATATCTATTCAGAAAGAAAACATACAAGCAAAGATCAGTTAATGCTGCACACTCCATGTTGTTTGGGTAGGAAATCCTTTTTGGATTATATTTCTTCTCATCTCTAGCACTCATAACCTTTCCAGCCCCTTCCACCACACTTACAACCGATTGCCGTAAGCCAGTAAAAATTAATTTCCTACTCCTCTGTTGTTTTGGGTGCTTCTGAAATAAGCAAGGAGATGAATTGCAAGATTGCGAGGCTGCTGCCTCAACTGCCATCTAGCCATGAATAACAAGAGACGTGCTTCAGATGTTGACATGGAAGGAGTCTCTGCCCATAAATTACAGGCATCTTTCCCCTCCCCCACAATCCCAATTTTCAATGAAACCTCTGGGTTGTGTTTTCTGTTTTGTTTTGTCTTTAAAAGACATTTATATTAATGATAGGGGAAAGTAGAAGAAAGGTAGAAGAAAAAGCTGCAGTGGAGAGAGATGGCATTGTGTCTTGTGATGAAGTCTCATCATGGGGGATGTAAGTGATTATTTATTTGTTTATTTGTTTATTTATTTATTTGTTGATTTGTTTGTTTATATACCACTCCATCTACTTCGGCCCTCCAGATGTTTATATACCGCTCCAAACTTCGGCCCTCCAGATGTTTTGGACTGCAACTCCCACAGTCCTTTGCCATTGGCAATCTAAGCTTAGAATTCTGGGAGCTGTAGTCCAAAACATCAGGAGGGCCAAAGTTTGGAAAGGCCTGATCTAGCTGCATGGCTACTCTGGGCAGTTTACAAAGTTGTACAAATATCAATCACAACACACAATAAAGAAACTATCCAATAATAAAAACATAATAAGAAATAAAAAAAATCTATCTGAGCATCAAACAGGAACAAGATGGCCTAAAAACAAAAAACAAAAAATAAAGTGCATAAACAACAAATCCTTCATAGCATATATTCATTCCCAGGGAAAGCTTTTTTAAATAGCCACATCTTTAGATGTGGCTTAAATACCAGGAGGGAAGATGCCAAACAAATCTCAAGGGGAAGTTGATTCCAGAGCTGAGGGGCCACCACTGAGAACACCCAATTTCTTCTCAAAAATACGGGACTCCTTCAGCGAGGGCACCCTCAGATGCCCTGCCTGAGATGATCGGGTGCTATTATGATGATTATGTATTAGTCTAAACTTTTTTTTAAGAAAAAGTCAAGGAGAAGGATGCTCCTTGTAACCTGTGGAAAGAGTTTATAAATATAATCCAAACAATAGCTCTGCTTTAGCTGATCAGCATGGGATTTTCAAGGAACACAAGATCATCCAGGGATGGCCACGCACCTTCATGCGATTCCGTGGCTGAGGGGGAAATCTACCTTTCTCAAGGACTTCCATTGGTTCTTCCTCCAAATCACTGCTTCATCGCTCTGTTTACAATTAGCGTTACCAATGACATGAATTAATGTTAAACACATTATCATGACATCGCTATAATAAATCTTAAATTATGTTCAAGTAGGAAGATTGTCAACCCTTTATGCCAATCAGATTTTCTGTGTATTTATGGCGGCTCTAATCCCTCCGTCATTAATTTTCCATGCTGCAGATCTGGATGTAATTAAGAACAAAGTATTGTTGTGCGTGTGGCTGAGAAAGTAACACGCCGATGTGATTGATTACATTTCCTTAAGCCAGGCATGCTTGACACTCACCAATGATAATTCATTCAAATGCTAAGTAATTAAAGTTTTGAGCAAGTAGATAAACTTTTAATGTGATCCTCGTGGAAATAGGATAGTCAAACGCCTGGGAAGAGTTGGGCCATCAGTCAACTGAAAGAGCCATACCCTGTAACCCCCCAAATCACGTTCTCTTGAGAAAGCCCTCTGTGCCTCGAATACTCCATTGCAGATTACATTTAAGCCAATGTGTAGTAATGCATTGCTGCAGGGCCTGTTGTTATGAAGCAAGACATGGCATTTTCTGCTCAAAAGTGGCAAAGGACACTCTTCTTGATTGCAGAAACATGACAGGGCTCTGGTTTGAACTAACTAGGGAAGATCCAGCATCACCCTCATGGAGGGAAAAGCCTTGTCAGTAGAGGCATATTGGGTTGGAGGAACCCAAGCCCAAAAGGGGAAGAAAGAGATATCCACCTAGCAGCAGAACAGTGGAAATTTCTAACAATCTCACAGAATGTTGGATAATGGAGGGGGAAGAGGCATTCCTGAGCACCAAACGGGCATGGAAGGCACTCCATTTCCCAACCATTAGCAACAGATATGGGAAAGGTAGTTATGGTGTCTTCTTCTTATTCTTGGTGGTGGTGGTGGTGGTGGTGGCGACCATGACGACGACCCTGGAAGGGCCCCTATGTTTGGAGACAGGTTTCTTTTGAACCCTGGAAAAGCCCCTATGGACCACTCAGTCCAGGCGTTCTCAAGGAGGCAACATGAAGAACTGAACTTCCAACATCTAGCTCCACGATCAGAGACCTAAGACACATAATTTCTTTCAAGTATCAGCCCCTTCACACACACACACACACACACACACACACACACACACACACACACAC
>JAHTLZ010000252.1:10400595-10417543 GCA_023846285.1 Phrynocephalus versicolor | reverse complement strand
ACACACACACACACACACACACACACACACACACACACACACACACAAAGAGAGACACACATAGAGAGAGGTTTCTGTGCAGTCTCGTCTTTTGCATGTGTATACATGGAAGGTCCTTCTAGCCAAAGCCGGTGGGGTCCAAGGTGCATGCCTAAGGTTTCTTTCTCAGCCTTACTTCATAGGAATTGGCCAGTAGGAAAAGCTCCCCTCTACTGAAAGCCTGCAGAAGAGAAGGACTGGATGCTTCTCCCCCTTTCTCTCTCTCTCTCTCTCTGTTGCAAAGGGGCCAGCAGCTTCCGTTGGCTTAGCTTATGGAAAAGTTGATATTTTCGGCACTCTCAGTAGCAAACTTCCATTTCAGAGGCGAGTCAATATTAGCGATCTGCAGCATAACTGCAGCTGTGCCATTTCATAAACATACTGACTCCAGGGCACCAGATGTTTGCGTGACATCCATTTTCTGAGCTGACACCTGGATTATTTGATCGATTCAAGTGGTGCCTGAATGTGTAAAATAATCAGGAATACGCTGCACGGTGCAGTCCTGCAAAGGACAGATTCAAGAAGATGATTCTTAAGGCCTCTCCATGGAGTTTGAGTCAGCCCAGAAGCATTAAAATTAGATATAATGAATATAGGAAATCCTGTGTTTGCCAAGGCATGTAGTGACTTGGCTGTCCGTGTTAATTACTATCTGTGAAAGGATACATTTTCCAGAAATGTTGTAATATAATTAGGCAATTAAGATGTCTCAACGGCACCATCGCAATATCATTTTCCCCTGCAGACAGTGCACTTTTTAAGTCAAAGTTTGGGGACAGGTTTTTTTTTCTTTTTTAAAAAAAGACATACACACTTATTCCTATCTGGGGAAGGGAGGAGATATTAAATTTGACCAAATACCTTTGGGCTTTCTACTAAGGATGGGTGGGGGAGAGGGTGGCAATGTTTTTATGTCTACTGTATGAGATGCCCCTCATCTATAAGATGACCCTGACTTTTCCAGCCCAAAATTACAGTTTCACAACTGTGAGGCTCTCTCCTCAGCTTACTTCTATCAGATGACCCTCAATTGTCAAATAGCTGTTTATGATATACTCACTGGAAAAGATTATGAGTACTATATACACTGGTAGACCAGTGTCCATCAGTAATTATTAAAGTAGCCAACTTCTGCACCGCAGCACTAGCTTGTAGGCAAGAAATGGTACCTTAATCTTTAAATATACATATGCATGAATTTATGCATAGATGAATATATGAATATGCATATATGAATATGTATGCATTAGGGTTAGGGTTATAATCGTAATACACACCAAAATGTTGCTGAAGCTTTGCTCCAAAATACAGGCACAATTTTGCTAGAGCCTCCCCTTCTGAAGCTTGAACAAACTGCAACGTATCAGACGGCGAAGCTAACCAAACACCGATTAGTCCATCTTGCTTTCTTTATTTCACGGATGGTGCATTGCATGGGTAGTCAACTTCATGCCCTCCAGCAGGACTACAACCCCCATGGGTCTTAGCCAGCATGGCCAAGGAGGGTGGGGTTCTGAAAGGTCCCAGTGGCCTCAAAAAGTCAAAAGGCACTGATTGGGGACCTCAGGACCATGTCAAAACAATGTTTTAAAATTTAAAAACATGCAGAGTCCGTGAAGCATCTCTCAAACTAAAATAACTTGGGAGAATTGAACTGTGGCGATTCAAAATGCCCCCCAAACTGTTTGATGTAGGGATATCTCCTCAGAGGAGGCATTCCAAAACCTGGATGGTGCCACATCTTCTTCATCCTTCCACCATGCATGACTGGTAAAGAACGCACTTGAGAAGCTGGTGGGCCAAAGATCTCAATCCCAGCCAATGTGCCCAGTTGGAGGCCTGGGAAGACAGGAACAGTTTGCAGGGCAGCCCCATTTGTCCACCCATGGTATGGGGTAGATTAGTAGTGGTTCCTACTGTACACAAAAGTCCTTGGGTGTTCTAGTTTGTTCCTGAATGGGCCATTGGGAGGCATTCACTTTACAAAACACACCTCCCAGTTTGCTAACATGGATCAAGAAAGGCATTTGTAAATTCTGGATTCCCTGGGGGGTTCCTCCGCCCGGCCTGCAGGCCCCGTAGGCATCTCGATCCCAGCAATGACATCCCAGAGCTTCATCTTTCACAGCTCATTTGCTGGCGGCATTTAAACATGCTCAAATCATTGTTGAGAAGGCAACAGAAGGCCATCTGTCACGGTGCCGTGCAGGAAGGAGGCTCCCTGTTTCACTGAACAGTTGAAGAGCTGTGGATCCATAAATCTTGTGCCGTGAAGGCACCTGGATCCTAGCACAGGTTGCTATGTGTTTGATGAGGCCTCCAATGCCTGGCATCATGTTATGAATAATTTTAACCATTTTTAATGGGAAAGGGAATGAGGGAGAGAGAGAGTGAAATACGACCTAAGCCTTATTTGTGCGTTTGGGAGATGTGCATGATAAAAGTAGACATGGATCAGGATTTTCTTTTAGTTCATTTTTGACAACAGCTTAGGAAACTTGGCAAATTTCTTCATGTTCTGAATGAAAAGAACATGATATTTTTTTTAAAGAAGCAGAGAAGGGGGAAGATGGGGGAAGAGAGAGAGAGTAGAAGAAACCAAACCACCAGATCCACCCATTCAGATCCAAAAATTAGCAGCACTAAACATTTTCATCCTTGTGTGGGTTGGTGCTGAATTTCTTAAGGCTTGTTGAGAGCTTTGGAATGGACTAAATGGGCACCAGGATTCCCTTCCGGTTTTAAGTTACTATTATTATTCCAATAGTCCTCACAGGACTCTAGAATGGAACAGTCTTGAGTCATGCACAGCAGTCAACTCATTTCTTGGCCCTCCCTTTGCAAATGCTGCCCAATCATGGGTTTTCAAGATGAACACAATTCGTATACAATGGTGGTTAACATCATTAAAAGGCAAGATTTCAAGCTAAGAACAATGAGTAAAAAGAGGCATCTTGCATCCTTAAAAGGCAATATTAAAGCGATGAACAAAAAGTACTGTATACTTGGGGGTTGGAATGCCACTCTGAGAAATAGGCATTCACATCAAACAGGTGCCTCCAGTTCAGCAGTGACAACCATGTCCCCTAATGTATGACACCTCCAAAACAGAAACAAACATTCAAACCCCTAAAACCTTCAGTGGAAGTACAGGGGGAAACGCCCCACTAATGTTGCTCTTCTCTTACTTTAGACTGGTAAAAAAACTGTACACTATGCCTTTTTTGGAGAGAGAGAGAAAACCCTCTTTATCTAGATCAGTTCGAAAGCAGAGTGAAACTGAACATGAAAACACTAGCCATCGGGAGGCACAAGGGGAATTTTTCACAAACTTCTTGCAAACATATTTGAGATAGCAGAGGGCCAGGAAGGGAGCAGGTGCAGCCCACAGTGTTCCACACCACTGGAAGTCTTCCACCCCAATATATAGATTAACTGGGCCCCAAGGTCCTCAATCATTTCCTGATGTAGGGAGAAAGCAATGCAGCCCCCCCCCCCATTCCAGCTGTGAGTTCCTGGGTGTATTGATGTTTTCTATTTGGTCTTCTCCAAGGCCATGTGTTTATCAGAAAGAAAATATGCTGATTTGCTATGCCGGTGAATTACAAATATTTGTTCCTAATATGCCTTGGTTTCTTGAGTTATTAAGCACAGGATAATGAACCCCTTGCAGGAAATAACTAGAATGTGATCTATGCCTGCAGAGGCAGCAAAGAAAGGAATGCATTAACAAATACAATAAATTAATGTAATGCAAAACTATCTTATTTTCTGTAGACAGTAATTTATAATTGCATTGGCATGGTTTCATTAAGCAATCCTCTCAAAATATCTGGTGTTTCTTACAAGTTCAGAATGGCAATTATTACATGATACAGGAGGGCATCCATCAATATCAAGAACTTTCAAAAACTAACTCAAAGTATGCTGATAGTGTGCAAGAGGGAGGGGGGCATTAATAGAAAGGACATCCATTTCATGGATTGTTTAGAGATGGGAGCAAACCAGCAAACCATCTTGATTCATGGTTCAATGAAGACTATGAATCACAAATTTCTGAATTTTTTAAAAGAGCCAACCAGCCTATGATCGCTGGCAGGGATAGCAATGGAGGAAGTAGGAGGAAAAGATAGGGAGGCAATGGATGTCGTGGAAGGGGGGCAAGGTGGCAGGAAAAACCCAACCTGGAAGTTCATTAAATCACCAAAAAAAAAAGTTCATGGGTCAAAGTCTGGGTTTTGCAGTTTGCACACAGCCAAGCTGACCCAAACCGACAAGCCAGCAATTGCCCACCAACTTCCTGGTTCATTTTTGGCTCGTGCCTGCCCATCTCTAGAACTGTTCAAAGAAAGATGAGATTATAGTATTTCAAATGCATATTCGCTCTGTGGCTCTTTCTAATGCACGATGCAGAAATGCAATCAGTAATGTTGCTTTAGACTCTGAGGCCAGGTTGCTCCCCGTGGGTAGGCACAGCAAAGGAACGGCCTCTAAGAGCAGGTTCCAAAAAACGGAAGGAGGAAAACATGCCTTCTTGAGCTGCCCGTGACAGGTGGGGGTGGGGCTTCATGTCACCTGACCCCGAAAAGGTCACCGCCTTTCTAGGGTCCATGCTCCATTTGGGCATCTGGTAGAGAGGTGGATTCTTGTTCCTTTCAGCTTCACAGATCAGAATGGGACATTTCAAGCAGTGTTTTTTTCTTCTCCCTGTCAAATTTCTGTGCTTCTTCCACATTTTTGAGATTGATGTCTAAAAGTTCCCAGAAACGATTATCTTGTAAGAGTGGTTTTTTTCACAGGGATATCGGGACAAGTCAAGTATTAAGTATTTTAGTACTTGTTGTCAGTATTAAGTTTTTGGGCTGTTAATGAATCACGAAGACAACTGAAGGATGAGCAATATAACCCCGGCTGCCCTCCTATTATAGACATTAAACTCCACAGTGGCACAAGACTCAGTAGCCATGGTTATGCTTTATATGGCACCCTTTTACTTCTGCCTTAGGAAAAATGTCTCTTGGACCTAGGCTGCAGCAAAGGATTGCCTTTTGCTTCAGTTTGCTTTATATTTCAAAGCGCTAGCTGTTAACAGCAATCTCTACCTGTGTGTGAGTGGCTTAAAGCTTGGTTTGTTCTAACAGATAGAAGAAGCGAGCAAGAATATCTTCCAAGTGAAAGATTCAGTAGATGCCACATCAAACAAGATTTCCCGTAATATCCAAATGTTGGCAGGGGAGGGGTATTAATTCTTCAGCATTTACTCCGAGGGAGCATCACAACATAAGAATTTGGACCATCACGGTGAAATAATGGATTAAGGGAATAAAGGCTTGTCAATAACAGTTTTTGACCTACAATGTTTAGATTGCAAATGCCCTTTTCTTATCAGATGATGTGCCTTCTCAGACAGTAATTGCTTTAGAGGGAGATTCGGGCTTTGTCCTTCTCTTGGCTGTGAGGTGTCTCAAGGTGAAGGGGGGTACCTCACCCCAGTGTCACACCAGCCGGCAGCTGTCGCAAAGCTAATTCTGCGCTCTCTCTCTCGCTCTCGCTCTCTCACTCTCTGCAATTCAGAAACGAAATGGCAGAAATAGGACTAAACCCACCAAAGCCCTCTGCAGGGAAGCAAGACATGTCAGCCTTGGTCAGGGCCAAAATGGTGAAGGAGGCATTATTGTTATTTGGGGTTGCAGGTCTAAAAGGGGCCAATTGAAGTCTCAAGAAATGCCTAGGCTTCTTTGGGCCCCGAGGGACAGGGTGCAAGGAACAGAATGTTGGAATGTTTTTGCATGGGGTGGCTTTAAGCAAAGGCCCCTTTGTCTGACTGGTGGCATCACGGCTCTCGCTGGTATGGTATGAAAGCTTTTGCACAGGGTGCAGCACAACCCTGATATTTGGGCACCAGCAAGCCCAAAGCACAGGGAGAGTGCTGTGGAGAAGCATTTGATGGGCCATTTGGAGCACGTGCCTTGTGCCCCATTTCCCCAAACCATTGATTCTAGAGCAGTTCCGCCTCTCTCCCACAAGCCTTGCTTGCTGTGCCCTGTGGCATTACGAGGATCCACTCTCTTGGCACTGGATTTTGGCTCTGGAATCTCAGGGAAGGGGAGGATGCTGACTTGGCAACCTTAAGTGAATCTGTTTAGACCTTCGTTAACCATTGATAGGAGCAGACTTTACAAAAGGGAGCTAAATTTGAATTATAGGTTCAAATCAGACCATTGGCAATCGTCGGACAAAGTCTACAAGCAAAGCTGGTCCTTGTATATTATGACACAGGTTGTCCCCAATTGTGGTGGCTATGTGGGAAAGTAACACCCCTTGATCATCTCCACTGGCTCCGTTGTGCAGCTGGACATGGTTCACATGACCTTTAGTCCAAAATCCACACCTTAGACAGGTCTCCTTGGCTGAGTAAGGACCAAGAGGGTGAAGTGTAGGGTATGTGCATGGATTGGTGTCCTTATTTCTGCCTAAAATAGTGAAGTTTTGAATTATTACTTTTTAACGAGAGTAGGATGCCGGCGTTCGCATGGCACAGAGTTTTCCCTCACTCCCTCCTTGTACATTTTGTTCTGTAATCGACTTAGCAGATTTGAGTTCTAAGTCTGCTTCTTGATTTATGTAATAGCAGCAGATTAAAATTTAAACTTCTGTGATTAATGTAAGGCTTCTTTCACAGATACTTAAGAGATTTCAAGGAGAGAAGGCCTCTGAAGCCACCATTCCTGGCCTCCTTTAAAATTACAAAATTGGGCTAAGGAATGAAAAACGGTAGGATGTTTCTCATGGAGATGCTTCCATGAGTGCCTTGGTGGGAGTGGAGGATGCTGCTGATTGCACAATTGGTTGTTTGCATCTGGATAGATGAGGTCTGGAAGTTAAGAGCAACTGATTGGGCACTCACTAGCTGGAAGGAAGGCAGGAGACATGTAAAAAGCAAAAGGCCAAGCTATTATTATGTTTTCAGACAGTGCAGTGAGATCCTACCAACATAGCCCTGTGGTGTACAAGGAGCTGATTTTAACAGGGCCCTTTTGGGGATAAAGGCAGGATAGAAATATTTTAAATAAATAAATAAATGCCATCTGAGCTATGTACCGAATGGCTATTCCTGGTAAAGCTCAGACTGTTCTTATGGCAGGTCCCCATGGCCAGCTGTCCTCATTCCCACCCAAGGCAGGTCTTTCCTAAAGTTAAGTTATCTTAATTGCCCTGTTTCAAACCAAGTCACCTTAAAAAGGCTGACTACAAGAGGGATAGGGTGCAGGTACATTTTTGATGGGGAAAAGCCTTTCCTTTGGTCCCACCTCTTGCAAGGAGTTGTGCCCAGCTGGGCTGGGCTGAGTGGAACCTGTGAGAGGTGTAGCCAATAAGGTTGTCCAGCCGCTCTCAAGGCCCTAGTGCTTTGAATCTGCATCTCTGAGTCCCTGGATCCATCACAAGAGAGGCTTGCCACTGGCGACACATTTCATGCCCGGGCCTCATCCTTCCGGCGTTCGTCCTCATTCCAACTCCAATCCCTACCTGGCAGGCTTGTTGTGAGGATTATACATGCAGGGAGGAGGAGGAGACCCAGGCAGGCCCCTTCCCTCCCGCTGGAGTGAACGCCAGATGGACGACTCATCAAAACCCAGGACAGCCCTGTCTCTCCCTCAGTGGGCAGCTACCCTAGAGAGTAGAGCCCTCTCCTACAGTGGCTGGACCTCCCTTGCTGGACCACGAGCGATGCATTTAAGAGTCTGTTTTCAAAAGAGAAGCCGTTTCGGTACAAAATGTTATAGAAGACCTTGGGGGGTTCTCCTTGACTTGTTTCTTCGACACAGCCATAACTCTGTGACTCCCGTCACACAAGATGTCACATCATCTCAGCCGATGCTTTAGGGAGATGCCAGGAATCTTTGACAGAGTCAAATTCCCATTAGCTCCTCTCATTCTCTCTCTTTCTTCCTTGGTGGAAAGATTTTAGCTGTTCATGAAATATGCTTGGGGCTTGGTTTGAGGTGGCTCCCTAGGCGGCTGGGATCACAATCAGGACGGTATTAATGATATCACCACAATCATATTTTCAGGTAATATATATGGTAATATGTGCCCGAATTAAGGATTTCATCTTCATTCACATTTCTCTCTGGGTTTTCACTTCCTTCTGCCTGACTTGGTTTGCAAGCAGAACCGATGAATTAGAAAAGCTTCCATCATTACATTTTTTCATTCCTTATTTATATTTCTGCTCGACCATGAACTTCCATAGCGGCCGTGGCAATGGTGAGCTCCTCCTGGAACATCTCTCATACCTGGACAACTCTGCAGGTGCATCACAGCAGCAGATCCAGATGGAAGGGCATGAGTAAACAAAACCAGCCATGAATATAGCAAACCAGATACAGAGGGAGAATGCAGTGGATCCAGAGCAAGTCATAGAATCATAAAGTTGGGAGGGTCCTATAAGGCCATCCAGCCCAACCTCCTGCTCAGGACAGGAATCAAAAGCAAAGCAGATCTAACAGAGGGTGGTCCCATTTTCTATGGAATGTTCCCACAGCTCTGGATCACTCACCACCCCCGGAGGTCATGATGAGTTCCATTGTCATACTGCTCTAACAGTTAGGAAGTTTTTCCTAATATTCAATCTGGCTTCCTGTAACTTGTGCCCATTGTTTATTTATTTATTATGTATTAGATCTATTAGATTTACTGTATATACTGCACTGTCTAACACCAGTGCCAGTCTGGGTTGTTAAGCATCATGCATTCCGGGTTGATTCAGAACAGATCCTGACCCCTCTTCTGTAGGGCAGCTTTCCAAGCATTGGAAAAGTACGATCCTTCTCTCCCTTCAGTCTCCTTTACTCCAGGCTCAACATGCCCGGTTCTTTCAGTTCTTCGTCATAGGGCTTAGGTTTCTCGTCCCCTGATCATCCTTGTCACTCGCATCCTCAGAACTTGCGCCAGTTTGTCCGCATCCTTCTTGAAGTGCAGTGTCCAGAACTGAGCATGAGAGTACAGTAGAGGAGGCCAAACCAGTGCTAAGGAGTCGGGGGGGCAGGGGGGGACCAGCACCTCATGGGAATCTTTTCCCAGGCCCTGAATTTCCCAAACCCTGAATCCTTCCACAGAACATCATGTCCTACCTGCGTGGAGCAAATTCCATTTATTCATCCCGTCCTCCCTTTGACAATGTAATCTGGAAACAGTTCCTCTTTTGATGCCTGGCCCAGCCCACAACAGGCAAATAACCCATTTTGGAAAGGCACACACATGTATTCCAGTGTTTTCTCATGTCATAATTAGAGATGGGCACGAATAAAAAAAATGGCATTTCGTTTGTCGTTTGGAGGGTCCGTTTCGGTTCGTTTCCATTTTTCGTGAATTTTTGCAAAAAAAATGTTTTTGTTTTCGTTCATTTCGTTACCATTTTGTTACCATTTATTTCATTTTTTGTGGTTTTTTTTAGGTTTTTAAGCAATTCACTCATATTGCAGTAACGGAAACGAAATGCACGACAAAATTTCTGGTGTTTCTGTTCGTTTCGTTTCATTTTAGAGACAAAATTCGTTTGTCGTTTCGTTACGTAACGAAACAAAAAAACGGAAATGGAAACAGAAAATTGTTCATTTCGTGCCCATCTCTAGTCATAATCATGGCTTAGGAGACACAAGGTGGGGTTTTCCTTCCAGTGAGCCATTCTTCCAAGCCTGTTTTAGGGGGGGCCCTTCTACTTCCCTAATCATCTGATGGCCTCTCTCCTTTAAAAAAAATCCCCCTTTGCCACAGAGCAGCCCTGAGGCAGAGGGGCAAGCAAGAGAGTCGATCCTGTCTCCAGAAAGAAAGGGTCTGTTGAGAGAAAGAGAGAGAGAGAGATTGTTCCAAAAGAGCCTCTCTTTGTTATCTGTCCTTTCCTGCCGCAGGTAGATCCTGGACGTCAGGGGGAGTGAAAACACACCGGAGCCCTCCATCTCTTGAGGAGCTGCCACCCGAGAGAGTCTAATCGACTGTCACTTTGAAAGCTCCAATTAGATCCTGCAAGAGAGAGAATAAAGTCTACAACAAGGGATGTGTGAGGGGAACGCAAACCTACAGGGAGCACAGGAGCATTTCCCCGGGGTTCTCTCTTCTGGCCAGTCTCGATATTGCACCTCGAAAACACAAACAGCAGCAGCAATAACAACATGCTATAACAAAAACAGTCAAGGTTTTTATAATTTTGATTTATTATGCCTGTTATTTTTGAATAATGTGATGATGATGATGATGATGATGATGATGATGATGATGATGATGATGATGATGATGATGATGATGATGATGATGATGATGATGATGATGAAGTAAATCAGTACATCCCTGGGCCCTAAGTATTTAGCAGAAGCTGTGCTGGAATTATAAATAATTCTGTTAAAATTCATCTAAAAATGCACTTGAAACTCACCTCTGAAAGCTAGCGGAAGGATTGTGTTTAAAACCAGCTCTGCAATTACCTGCTGGTAATTACCTGTGATGGACTAAAAGGCCCATCCCTCCTGTGACTGGCTGTCCCTCCCACACACTGACCCATCAGCTAGATTTTCAGAGCTTTTGAAGGAAGGAAAGCTTGAATCTGGAACCAGTGGCGATGGGGCGTTCCTGTTAAACATGAATCCAGCTTTTTAAAAGACCATTTGCCAATGCTCAAGTTGCAGAGAAGCCATTCCTAAAACGTTTAGCCTCAAGGGATGCATCTCCCTCTCTGGGAAGATAATTAGAGTTCTCTCTCACAACACAACGGAAGGCACTTTTGGATTCCCAAGCTCTAGTCAATATCTCTTGAAGCCTATAGACTTAGGAGAGGTAACCAGGAGGGGTGGAAGGGGGCTCAGCCAAACGAAAACCATGTTCCACGGAAAGCTAGTCAAACAACTAGGTTTCCCAAAGGTTCTAGCAGGGAGAATTCAGGCACTCCGCTACGTAGTATGGTCAGAATTCTCATCTCCAGAAAAACAAGAGTACAGACAAGCCAGCTGGGCTCTTGGGCAGGCAATGGGCCCTGCAACTGGTGGTGGTGGTGGTGGTGGTGGTGATGTTTAATAAAGAGTCTCCACAGGCAAATGGGACTTGGGGTTTTTTTTCCCCCCTAGGCAAGAAGGACTGCAAGGAGCTAGAGCCACCCCGCTAAAACCTTCTCCAGAAGGTTCCCAGCTATGAGGAAACCCATTGAACTCAACGGATCTTGCTGCAGTGCTGATGTCACAGAACCTCATTTAATTCGATGGGTCCGTTCCAGGTGGGACTAAAAAGTGGAAATTATCCAAAATATCTTTTTTTTCCCCTCTCTAGCAATATGTTCAAGACTTTTTGGATTCATGTTTGCCTTCTGGCTCTCCAAATTTGTTCCACCAGATGCCGCGTTCCGTTTTCTGTTTACCTCATTTGGGCCCCATCTTCCTAGCTTTCCTAATGGCTTTCTTGACGCTGCTCATTAACCACACTGGCATTTTCCCCCGAAACGTTCTGCCTCTTTCCTAATTCTGTACCGGCCATTTTCAGTCAATTGGGGGGAAGCTGTTTGCGTCCATCTTTGAGGCATTTCAAAGCTGGCCTCCCAATTCTACCCATTCATCTTTATCCAGAAGTCAGTCGGTCGTATGGATGATGGTACTGGCGGTGACCGTGAATGTGCATTTCTTGCCCACGTTCCTCTGAATATAATCCCGGCCCCCACACTGCATCAGCTTCCTCCCTGCTTCTGGGCATGGCATTTGCTTCAGATGGTTGACCATTAGCAAATTCTGAGCCCGGCACCCGTTACCAGAAGGTGATATATCATTCAGTAAAATGGCTCAGTCTTTTTCATATCCGTAAGCATTTCCTTGATGGAACCCGGTTTTGCTTGTTTGTTTATTTTTGTTTGTTTGGCTCCTGGATGGGTTCTTAGAAATTGTATATTACTGTAGACAACAAGCTGTTTGCCTTAATGAGCAATCAAGGCGTATGACCAACTGGAGAACAGCGCCAGCTCTGACCTCTCCCTGTATGAGCTGGCAGAGAAAACCCACACAGACAAACCAATTACAGTTTGCTGTGTTCTTCGTGAGATGAACATTCTGGTCGCCTCACTGTTGCTCCATCTGCAGAACTTAGGGCCTCCTGTTTGGCCCAATAGAGCCTGGCCCTGGAGGGTTCTAGAGCGGCAAACGGAGGTACGATGCTGTTTGAGCAAGATGGCATGCTATCACAAATAGTACTATGTGGCCAAAACACACGTACATACAAAACCCCAACCTCATCCTCTTCAGATCTAATGCAAAATGTGTGTGCGCATGTGCGTGTGTGCTTAAAATGCAGATTGATGCAAACCAGGGGAGGAACAGGCTTATGAATGAATACATGAGAAGCTGACGGAGACTGGAAATAGATTGACCTGTTCATCCCTATGCCATGCAGATCATGACCGCCTCATTAGGAGTGGCTGCTCCCAGCAGAAAAGCTGGGAATTTGAATGGTTTTGCAACAGGGCCATTTCAAATGCAGGGCTAATGAATTCTTTTTAAAACGACATAATTGCTTTATATCTAGGGTGGGGAAGGATAATTTACTGAATGCCATTTCACTAATTAGCAACAAGTATGGAAACCCTTGACGCACTAACATCTCTACAAACGTCTGTATCTGCCTATTCAACAGCAGTAACAAATTATAATATATTCTGCCCTGAAAGGACTGCATGGAATAACTGGGATGTCTTAAAATTAGAGATGGGCACGACTCAGCGAAATTTTCATTTTCGTTTTCATTTTTTTGTTTCGTTTCGTAATGAAAACGAAAACAAAAAAATTTTCAGAAGCAAAACGACAACGGAAACGAAACGAAAAATTTTGCCGTGTTTTTTGTTTTCGTTACGGCAGACACAGTGCATTGAAAAGAATGCTAACGGAATGAAAAATTTTCGTTTTCGTTTTGGTTTTTTCGTTTCGTTTCGTAACAAAAATGAAAACGAAAAATGTGCAAAACCCCCCGAAAAATGAAAATGAACCGAAACGGACCCCTAAACGACAAATGAAAAATGAAAAATTATTTTTTTGAGTCGTGCCCATCTCTACTTAAAATGCTTGAGGAGAGATGATGTGGCTTGAACAGTAAGCAAGATTCTTCTGGAAAGGAAACTGTGGCCCTCTTGCACGTTGGACCTAGATCTTTGTTTTCCATCTCATCTCTCTTCCCACTCTCTCATGCAGGGGTCCTCAACCTAAGGCCCTGGGGCTGGATGCGGCCCCCCAAGGGCCGGAATCGGCCCCCGGGGCCCAATTGCAACCCCCCCATCTACCCCCTGCTTTGCGAGCAAGCCAGCCTCCGCAGCTGCTTCTATTGCTGAGGCAGTTCAAAGCAGTGGGCTATGTCAATGCTCCCACTCCCCCCAACTACCACCCAGATAATCAGCATGCTGGCTAGTGGGGCAGTTCAAAGTGGGAGGGCTATGGCAAGTTCCCCCACTCACCCCTCCCACCGCCCAGATGGTCGGGGCGCCGGGTGCTGCCCCCCTTTTTTCCATGTTGGCCTTTTTTTTTTTACTGTGGTCCGGCCCCCAGTGGTGTCCGGGGGGGGGGTAGTGGACCGGCCCACTGTTTGAAAACTTTGAGAACCCCTGCTCTCATGGATCTTAGTTTGGTTGCTTTGGAGGCCACTTTCAAAATCTAATCAATGGATATAAATCCCATTGATCAATTCTTAGCATGAGTTGAGTCTATCACAGAGTTACTCCTACCACCATACACTATGGAACAGATGCTGGTGGTTCTGGGGAGGGTGGGAGAGGCCATTCATTCACTGGACTTCAGGTAAGCATTTCCACTCCTTTCTGGCAGGCCATTGGAGGGGAGGCCTGCACCTTTCACACCCCTTGCCCTGTTTGGACAAGGGCATCTTCCTGCTCGACTACAGAATGAGAGGAGACGGAAAGGCCATTTCCTTGGCTTCGATAGAAGGGCCATAGCTTCAGTTCCTCCTTTATCTTTGGGCTCTAAAAGGAAAATAGATAGTCGTGCTGGTCCAAAAGAATAAGAAGAAAGCACAATTTGGCCAAACTTTCGTTAAGGTCAACCAAGATGTCACAGAAGTGGGTAAGCTTTCAGGTTCTTGAGAACTTTCTATCTCTTGTAGCGTATTGACTAGGCAGAATGTTCTGAAACTCTTGAATGTCTGCCCATTGAGTTGATCCTAATCAAGGCATGACCCAGTGATGGGATACTTTTTAAAAAAGCAAATCTTACAGCATATGGAATCTCAAAGAAGAAGGAAGGAAGGCTTTGACAACAGTAGAGCAATATTTTTTTACAGAAGTGTATTCACCTTCTCAATTCACTTAGACTATACAGATATTCACTTTTTAATAATTTGTTCAGCACCATTCTCTCTCCCCTCACCAAAACACACACACACATGCTGCTGCTTCTACTTTCTTTGGCACATCTCAGCCAATCAGGGATCATAGAGCAGCAAGGCATAGTCAGTCAGTTTTGGCTCAGAGATCACTGAAAAATATGGCAACAAAACAACAGCAAAACCACCTCTTTTCTGAAGTACTAAAACAGCATGATGGCAAATTCATTTCTGTTAAAAACAACTGTTTCAGTTCATTTCTCTCTCCCCACCCCCCATTTAAGGTAAAGGTAAAGGTTCCACACACACGTGTGTGCTAGTTGTGTCTGACTCTAGGGGCATTGCTCATCTCCATATTCAAGCTGAAGAGCCAGTGTTGTGTAAGTGGCAACGTGGCTGGCATGGCTGCAAGGAAACACTGTTATACCTTCCCACTTTTTATGGTGGTTCTTATTTATCTACTTGCATTTACATGCATTCAAACTGCTAGGTTGGCAGGAGCTGGCGGTATCAGCAGATCACTCCGCTGTGTGGCACCACCAGGGATTCAAACTGCCGAGCTGCTGACTTTGCAGCCAACACTTTTCGGAAGCCTTAGTCCCATGTTTACCAAAATTCAAATGTGGCAGAAAGTGAAACAGACTGATTTGCCTCTACTTTATAATTACAGTTCAGTTTGGGGTTTATAACCAGTTGGTAGCATGTCACTCTACATTATTTATTTTGCCTAAAATCTCCATTGCAGATCAGTAACCTTTCCTCATATTGATAGCCTTATCTCCCGTGACACCTTCGCTGATTGGCTAGATTTATTCCCCAGCTTTTTTGTCACCACTTTCTGGAGAAAACAGTATCTTATCTGTTACCAAGATCTGATGCAGCTTCTTATTTGCACATAAAAATGTCCATCTAGCAAGCCGATCAGCCCAAATACAACAGTCAATTATAAAATGTCAATTATGCTTTGAATTTAAAATTATGGAGAAAGATGTGACCTATAAGTGCAGGGAAGAATTAAATAAATGCTGTCAGCTGCCAGCTTTCAGACACCAATACTGAACATCTTAGGTTAACAATATGAAATATTGGAAGGAAGGAAGGAAGGAAGGAAGGCACTATTTCACTCAGTATCTCTATTTTTGTACCATATAAAATAATGATCTAGGAATGTGACTTGAGCTTTTGTCAGGGCAATGAAAAGATAAAATAAAAGACTGCCAACCAACCTGCTGGCTACCATCTGAAGTGTCAATCTTATTCTGGAGTGGGTTGTTTATTTATACAGTACATGGGCTGAACATTGACTAAAACTTCTCTGTCATCTCCGGGCCCGTCTACATTTAATTGACTCCCAGACGCTCTAAGTTGGGAAGGGACTCGATTCATGTCTGTAGCTCCGGAAGCCGACCGTAGCACAGTAGCATTTCCTTGATTGTGAAAGATGCCTTCTTGGGTGTCCTTGGAACAAATATTAACATTTCAAAAAGAGGAAGAAAAGAACACAACTAGCTTCCCTGTCTAACCACGGATCAGACGGTGGGCGGGAGCATCTAAATTTAGTTACACTTCCTCACAACTCCATGAGACTTGGAGGGCAAGCAAACACAACCGGTTCCCATGGTCTTGGGAGTAAACCTCCAGTATTTCCTGCAGGCATAGAGCAGGAGGCCAGAGGCTTTGACGATTGCTTTTCATATTCAGCCACGCCGCCTGGCCAGACAACCAAGCCATGGTGTAATCTTTCCTCATTAGCTGGGAAGATGAGTGTCAACCCCTTCCTGCTACCATCTCCTCCCAAGTTCATAACGCACAGCAGGGGCTCATCGGGAGAAAGACAATTAAGTCATTTGGTGGATGCTGCCCAATCATCAGGAAGCTAATCGTTCATGTTACAACTCTTTCTCTCCATCACAACTTAACTCGGTTTCTTCCCTAGCAGCCCAAATCGTGTTTGATCATTAAGTGAGGGCGGTTGTTGCTGTGGTTTCTTTTTTTAAAAGAAAAACAAGATTGTCTGTTGTATGTCCTGCTGACTCTTGCTGAGGGTATACCCCCTCTTTCCTGTTTATATTGTCATTTTTATCTTGTTGTTTTTATCTTTTCTACTCTGTAAACCGCCTAGAGTTCCAGTGGAAAATGGAGCGGTATATAAATGCAACAAATAATTAATAAATAAATAAATAAATAAATAAATAAATACATACATACATACATACATACATACATACATACATACATACATACATACATACATACATACATAATAGAAAGGAATTGTTCTTTCATGCTATGATTTCATGAGCAGGGAACCTCTTTCAACATGGCATCCCCATGCATCCCCATTGCTCTGGAGAGCCAGCACCAAACGCTAAAATCTTTCCTACCCCACCCTCTAGATTGCTGGGGTCTCCTGGAAGTCTCCGAGCCAAGCCTGAAACTCCTTGGCCTCTAAAATCCTGATGAGAAGAGTGCATGACAAGGATGATGATGATGATGATGATGATGATGATGATGATGATGATGATGATGATGATGATGATGATGATGATGA
>JAHTLZ010000252.1:10375757-10392701 GCA_023846285.1 Phrynocephalus versicolor | reverse complement strand
TCAGACCGATGAAGCTGTTTGGATGAACAGCGAAACGTTTCTATCTCTCAAAAAAGAAGTCCAGTAGCCATGACTCAACTTCCAGATAAACCTCCAAAGGACTTTGCTCTCCCTGTCCCATTTAATTACAGGGCAGGCTTCAGAGCTACCTTGTCTAAACAACCAAACTATGTGTGAGAGAGTGTGTATGAGTGTGTGTGTTTGTCGTTATGCCTCTTTCATAATTAAGAACAAACTTTCTGACCCCCTCGGCTGACAGGGAGCATTCCAAGCCTGTCAGCCTTCAAGCGATAACACCTCCTTCTGCAGTGCTGTATGAAAAGCGGGTTTGGAAATGTACAACAAGTGTTGCTTCCATGTGTGAAGATAAGATTAAACTACAAAGGAGGCAATTAAATTCCGAGATCATATTTGTAAAGGATTTTCCCATGTTTACTGTGGCGTTATCGCTGGCCACCACAACGAGTGGGCTTTGGCTAATTAGAAGCATAGGAACCAGGCCAGGCCGTGAGTGAAGGGACAGGAGGCATCAGGAGGAGAAAGTTGTTGAAAGTACACTGTCCATGAGTAATTCAGATGTTGTTGATGTATCTTATCCTGGCGTGATAAATGAATTAATCAGCAAATGGCTGAAAGGGGGGGGGAAATGAGTTTGAAAAATCTGAGCCAATTAAGAATACCGATTTACATATAAACAAATCAAAGGAGACCATTTCCCTTGGCCTTTTTGGTCTCCTAAGAAAACTCCAACCTTGAGGTGGGACTCACTGAGCTCCATGTCTTGTTTATTTTCTAGGCAGGCTGTGCTAATTTACCCTCTTTGGTCCATTCTTGCAGTAATTAACCAAGAGGGACACTGTTTAACTGGAAAGAGACCCTCTCCAAAAATTAGTCAGGCTAATTAGCACTAAACAATTGGACACCACTGCATATTTATGCCAAAGACTGCCTAGAAGTCTCTGGAGAATTTAGGTTTCCATTTTTGCCCAAGACACTGGGCCGAATTCAGATGAGGTGTGCCACAAGGCACATGACCTGGGAATCAATAGTGTCAAGATCTACATTTATAAAGTTTCTTTACCATCCCTATTGCCAGTCTCAAAATCTAGGTGGTGTTAGTTATGGTGGATATTACAAGCAAGCAATATTAACGCAACAAGTTTGGACACCGCTGGCATAAGCCAAGAGGTGGTTTCCCATGCGATCCTGCGGAAAACCATCTCAGGGAAGAGGTCATTCCCCTTGGCTTCATAAAACCTCCATCACAAAAAGAGAGCTTTTTCATTTTCTCTTTGTTTTTCTGGATTGTCTAACACGCATGTTAAGAAATCTCATGATGACTAGTTCGGGCACCTCATTCCAGGTCTGCATCCTTCGTGACTGACAGAAACACACAGAGAGAGGGAGGCAAGGAGGGAGAGGCCCTGTCTTTCATCTTGTGTGTAAAAGCGCCATCTGGCTTGGCAGTGCCTGGACCATTTATAATCCTTGTATCTGTTGACTGTTCTGACCAGGCTGGTCGAGGACAGATGGGCAGTCGAGACTGGAAGGTGCCACTTGGCAAAACCCGAGGCCAAAGGCCTGGTGCTTCTCAGCTGCCCACATTTTTCCATTGGTGTCACAGTTGCAGAATGACACCCAGGAATTCAGGTGTGTGTCGAGAGGGGGAGGCAACAGGGAATTCCACCACTGCCTCCTCAATAAATCTTATATAAACAACACAACCACACAAGCTTCTTTGGCCTGAGGCATCATGCCATTGGGCATTCAAGCATGGCAACTGTGTATCCTGGCTACCATTAGCACAGGGGAGGACACGGGCTCCCAGATAGTAATTCTACCGCATGCAATAAAATGGAACTTTCCCCTCTTCCTGCACCATTCCGCCTCAGGTCCACGTCCTTGTCTTGAGACCCAGGAAACCTTTAAGAGTTCCACAACAGAAGTGGACCAATCCCAGTCAACAACCTCTACATCCTCATGGGTTTGGCTTCCAAGCAGAACACTTTTAAACTCACAAATAGAGATGGGCACGAAACGAACAATTTTTCGTTTCCGTTTCCATTTTTTCGTTTCGTTACGTAATGAAACAACAAACAAATTTTGTCTCAAAAATGAAACGAAACGAACAGAAACACCGGAAATTTTGTTGTGTGTTTCGTTTCCATTACTGCAATATGAGTGAATTGCTTAAAATCCTTAAAAAAACACAAAAAATGAAATAAATGGTAACGAAATGGTAACAAAACGAACGAAAACGAAAACGATTTTTTGCAAAAATTCACGAAAACGGAAACTAACCGAAACGGACCCTCCAAACGACAAACGACAAACAAAATGCCATTTTTTTATTCGTGCTCATCTCTACTCACGAAATTCTGTTGGCCTTTTCTGTTGTTGACGGGGGCTGGTCTAGTCCTGTTATTTATTATGTATTTATTTATTTATTTGGTACAATTTTATACCCCTCCTTTTTCCATAATGGAACTCAGGGTGGTTTACAGATTAAAAATATCAGATAAAAACAAACAACATCAGTAGACATAGATAAAATGGCAGTATAGCAAGAGAGGGAGAACCCTCGGCAGGGAGCAGCGAACAAAAAAAAAATTAAACAGAAATAAAGTCACCATATGCCTCCTTGAACAGCAAAGTTTTTAAAGGCTTTTTGAAGGTAGGCAGGAACTCTGCAAGGTGCAGCTCACTTGGTAGATGGTTCCATAGGGAGGGGCCAACAACAGAGAAGGTGCTGCTGTGAGTTACCAACTTCTGCATCTCCCTAGGAGTGGCCACCCTGAGTGAGCACGCCCGCGACAATCAAGTGGGCCTGGCCTCAGTTGACCCCTGGGAGATATGCTCCGCCATGGAGGGTTTTGAAAACCAAAACCAAGAACTTGAACCTTATCCGGAGAGCAATGGGCAACCAATGCAGGCGCGCCAGAACTGGGGTAATGTGATTGTATTTACGAGCACCCACCACCAGTCTGGCTGCCGCATTCTGTACCCATTGGAGTCTCCGGAAAATGGTCAAGGGCAACCCCACGTAGAGTGTGTTGCAGTAGTCAATCCTCGAAATCATGAGGGCCTGCACAACTGTTCTCAGTGTTAGCATACTCCAAGAAAGCAGGAAATTGTTTGTTTTAATTCTTCCCTCAGATGCTGGCTGGCACCTGAGTCCTGGTAACCATAACAGGACCCAGTTATGATGGGTGGGCCTCATTTTTAACTGCATGTTCTCCACTGAACAGAATTGTGGGATCCAAAGTTTGAGAAGGGGCTTAGAATTCACTCTAGCAAATAATTCTTATGTTGCTGACCACAAGATTTCGGGATTGACAGCCTTCCCATTGTGGGATTCCATAGAGCTTGGTGTGTCAAATTGTCATGACTGTACAGTGTGGATACACCCGCAGGCTCCAAGCGCCAGGCAGGTTCACTGCCAGTGCATCTCACCCCTAAGATTTCACTTCATTTAACAATAAGAATCCCACATCAGGTGCCGAGCATTTGTGTGGAGTCAGTCAGGTGCTTCCGGCTATCTATCACTTCTTTTATTTTCCTGGATGGCTATTTCATATTTTATTAGAAATGACAGCTCTATTATTAACAAGGTGAAACATGCATGCACGCGTACATTCATAGTTACACAGAGAGACACACACAGACACACAGACACACACACACACACACACACACACTCTTTCTCTCTCTCTCTCTCTCTCTCACACACACACACAGAGAGAGAGAGAGAGAGAGAGAGAGAGAGAGAGAGTCAGGTAGTGGTGGGATAGAAGAAATAGTTTTAAGCAACAGATATTATGGGATATAGAAGGCTTAGTTGACGATGCAAGGAGTGGCTGGATCTGTAGAATATTTTGCCAGTTGAATGGTTTATTAAAACTGACATTGTACTACAATTACTACCAATTATTTTGTCACTGTGTCGATTCCATTTAAAGCCTGAACACTAGCAGCAAACGCCATAATCATTTCCACAAGGAAATGCATATTTTGAAGGGAGATTGGAGATGGTTAGATGAGCCAGGGTATTGAAGATAATAGTTGCAGAAGCAGTTGCTGTTGTTTTGGCCAGCAGCACTGCACAGCCTCCAGGTACCAGAGCCACTGCAGACCTGCCCACAATACCTAGTGGGTTCAACACGCTGAGTTTACACCGTAAAACCTGGGAGGTGATTTGGAACCAGACCATATGAATCAGGAAGTTGAGTCATGGCAACTTCTTTTCTTGTGAGAGTGTCAGTGCAACAGTCTGACTGATGAAGCCACTTGGATGAGTTGTGAAATGTTTCAATCTCAAAAGAAAAAAGGTCCAGTTGTCATGACTCAACTTCTGGATAACATCACCTGGTTGACTGAGAATCTTCACAAGCTGACCGTATGAAGGACCGCCTTTAGGTGTATCTGATGGGGATTGGGAAAGAGCTGAGCTAACCTTTGAGGTCCAGCTAGGCCTAGCTCCATCTAGCTTACCTCCCAGAAACAAAGTGCCCAGCTAGCACCAGGAAGAGGAAGCGTAGTTGGAGCCAAGCCTAGCTGAGGCTCAAAGCTTCCAACTGAGTCATTGCTTCCAGGTGCATCCTTTTTATGGTACATCTGTGGAGGCCTATGGTATTTGTAGGCCAGAATAACCAAAACATGACCTCCCCTACTCATCAAGATCTCTGAGGACAACGTGCACATAAGAAAGAGGGTTCCCACTTGGAACTTCCTCTCATCTGAACCATATTGTGTCCTCTGCATGGTAGCCACAGGATGGGGGGTGAGGACTTTCCTGTTCAAAGCTACATTTGGTCTGCTTCAACACATCAGAGCCATTTCATATGTCATTTCTAGTAGACATGGGCACGACTTGGTGAAATTCTCGTTTCCGATTCCGTTACTCGTTTCCGTTACGCAATGGAAACGGTAACGACAATTACTCCCCCAGAACTCGAACTCGAACCGACAAAAGAAAAATTGGGTCTGATTTGTCGTCGTTCCTGGCATCGCAGCGATCGCGCGATGCCAAGCAGCACAGAAAAAAAGTTTTAAAAATAAAAAAACCCCGATTCCCGGCCAAAAAAGCAGACAAAAATATGCCTGCCTGAGGGCACCTACCAGAGGGGTGGTTTCTGGGGGGGGGGTCCCCACTCCAGCCTTCCCCCCTCTCCTGTCCTGGGCTGCTGGTACCAGGCTGGGGGGGGGGCATCCTCGGTGTCTCCATTTGCCATGCGGTGCAGGGGGATCCAAAACGGCGACCGCAATATTTTTTTTGAAATCGTGGTCCAAAAACCCACCAAAGCACCACAGAAACATGCGAAAATTAGGTATTTTAAGTGCTTGAATTTTTACAGTAGCAGTGGTGGGTTTTTCTTGCAATAAAACATCTCCATTTATTTTATTTTATTTTATTTTATTTTTATTTTTTTACACCTGTGCACGCGCAATGATGGGCTGGCCATGGGATGGGACCATGCAAATTTTTGGAGCCATTCCACCAATCGCATGGCCAGGTTTTGCTGAGACTTCTGGGCGTGCCAGAGAGGGCATTAAAAGCCCACCAACCCTAATCCTAATCCTAATCCTAACCCTAACCCTAACCCATACGCCAGTACACTGTGTTCTTAGTGGGCCAGAGGCACCCAGAGGTACAGCCCACTAACCCACCCTAACCTTAACCGTTACCCTAAGCCTAGCCCTTACCCCCTAACCCCATGCTCTGGGAACTGGAAGTCAAGTCGCGCTAAATCGCGGCGGTAACGACAAATGACAAACGACACGACGAAACAACAAATTTTTGAAAAATTTCGCGAAAAACGGAAACAACCCGAAACGGACCCGTCCCGAAAAACGACAACTCGAAGAAAAAAAATTTTTTGGTCGTGCCCATCTCTAATTTCTAGGCATCTTTTCCCACGTGGTCACCTGTGACTCATCCCCCCTCCCACCGCTATCTTTTCCATGCCATACCTTTTATGTTTTAGGGATATCGTCTTCTCTGGGAGAGGATAGCCCTAACAGATGGCTTTAAAAACTACCACACAGGGTTGTTCAGAAGATTAATAATGGAGGATGAAACCATGTGTACTGCTCAGAACCTGCTGGAATGAGAGTTTGATTCCTACACAAAAAGTAAAAATAAACAAAATAAATCTCTCTCTCTCTCTCTCTCTCTCTCTCTTTCTCTCTCTCTCTCTCTCTCTCTGTGTGTGTGTGTGTGTGTGTGTGTGTGTCAGAAGCCTAAAGAACAAAACACATTTTTAATTTTGATTCCCCACAGATAATTTTGGACAAAATGGGTGATGCTATTCACATGAAATGATTAGTTTTTCCACAGTGCATTAAACTCAAAACTCTAATAAAGAAACAATAATTGTGTGCCTATAATTTTGCTGATTGCAGGACACAGCTTGCCTCTCTCTAAATTACAGTTTACAGAGGCGTTATTTGGAATCTCTCCCATCTTTCCCCGACCCCCCACTCCAATACCCAATCATGTGACAATTACTTTAGCAGAATAAAATTAAACTACCTGCAAATCTTTGTTTTCCCCATAACTGGCTTCCCCTTCAGTGTGTTCTTTGAATTCCACTTAGCACTGGATCTTCCTCTAGGGAAACTAGTGGAGGTGTCTGTTGCTCTCAGAGAGACTTTTACTTTTTGAAACTTACCGCTAAACAGAAGAGAGAAGCTTCTGGGTGTTTTATTTTTAAAGGCTGGGGAATGGAATAGAAGCAACATGCAGCCCCTCTGTGTCATTTTTCTGTAAGTAACAAACCTTCAGTGTATAGGACACCTGCATCCTACCTAACTAGAGATGGGCACGAAACGAACAATTTTTTGTTTCCATTTTTGTTTTTTCATTTCGTTACTCAATGAAACAACAAACGAATTTTGTCTCTAAAATGAAACGAAACGAACAGCAACACCGGAAATTTTGTCGTGTGTTTCGTTTTCATTACGGCAATACAAGTGATCTGCTTTAAATGCTAAAAAAAAATCACAAAAAATTGAAATAAATCGTAACAAAATGGTAACGAAACGAATGGAAACAAAAACGATTTTTTTGCAAAAATTCACAAAAAACGGAAACGAAATGAAACGGACCCCCTAAACAACAAACAACAAATGAAACACCATTTTTTTTATTCGTGCCCATCTCTATACCTAGTCATGCTTTGAACACCTCAAGCCTGTAGAGCGGGGATCCTCAAAACATGGCCTGCAGGCCAGATTTGGCCAACTAGGGTCCTGGATCCGGCCTGCCAACCATTGCAGAACCCACAAACACTCCCCCACACACACTTGAGCCGAACAGGAATCTGTTGGCTGCCGCCCAGCAAGACTGTTCCCTTGCTACTACTAGGGTGCATGCTTCACTTAGCTTCTCCAGAGGCCGTTATGCATGGCAGCAAGGCCAGAAGCAACAGGAGAGAAGCGCGCTGGCAACAAACCTCTTGGACTTAAGCCGAGAAGTTGGCCTTGTGCACCTGCGTGCCGACTTCTAGAATAATTACTGAACAAGCAGGGAGTTGGGAAGGGTGGCCTGGGCTTTGGGGAGGAGCCACGAGGTGAATGCACACCAATCATTTCTATAGTCCAGCCCCCAACAGTGTCTGAGGGACAGTGAACTGGCCCCCTGTTTTAAAAGGTTGAGGACCTCTGCTGTAGAGCATTTATCCTTGCAAGATTTAATGTTCTACCGTCAGCTTTACTTCAGGGCAGGTTTCAGAGAAGCCCACACCAAGAAAGATTCTGCCCTTGTGGAGCCAGGGTCCTTGAATTTCTATCACACACCCTTCTACATTGTATTTTCTACAAACAAATCAGGAGGGATCTGATCCATCCTCTGATCTACAGATTTCAAGTTTGTTCAGATAAGTGGCTGGTCTCATTCTGCCTCTCAGATCAGAATTCTTACATAACAACTCAGATTGCTAACTTGTTTTAGCTGCAATCCATAGAAGGGCTGTACTATTAGCAGATGGTTGATCTGTGCATATTGTGCTCTCTGTAACCCCCATCTATGCCTCCCTCTCTTCTTTATTGTGCTACTTTTGCTGTTGTTGGTTCTTTTTTCCCCCCTCCTCTAAATGGGTCATATGACTGTAATAAACTATTGGTTGATTCTAACAAACCTTCTTCTTCTCAGCATTTCCTCCAAGGGACCACAGAAAATAAGACCAGAGAACCTCCGGTGGAAGGTTCAGCAGGGTTTATTCAGCCAACACGTTCCAAAGCAGGAGATCGGCAGGGGAAACCGCCTTCATGGATGGCCACCCAACTACTGTTTTCACCAGCACCACCCTATGAAGGAGAGAAGACCACCCTCTGGAGACGCCTGTTCCACAGTCAACAGGTGCTTCCCAGGAGGATGTGTTTCCTCAGGTGGAGCCATGCTCCTCTCTCTTCCCAGATGTGTCTGGTTCTGTGGAGCAGCTGAAACCCACCTTGCTCCATCAGCCTTGCGTCTTCAGATATCTGAAGAGGATGAGCTGCCTTGATCACCTCTGGCCACCGGAGACGTGCTTATTGGACTGGAGCCTCTATTCCCTCCCTCTGAACACCAGTACATCTATGCCACTGCCTTTCCCCTAAAGCAGGGGTCCTCAACCTAAGGCCCTGGGGCCGGATGCGGCCCCCCAAGGTCCTGAATCCGGCCCCTGGGACCAATTGCAACCCCCCACCTACCCCCTGTTTTGTGAACAAGCCAGCCTCCGCAGCTGCTTTTGGACTGTGAGCCAGCCCCCAGTGGTGTCTGGGTGGTGGTGGACTGGCCGGCTGTTTGAAAACTTTGAGGACCCCTGCCCTAAAGCATGACTTTGGGATGAAAGAGCAGTGGGTCTGTCTGTTGGCCAGTGGGCTTCATTTTCATCAAATAATCTGTTTTCCAGTGAATGCTTTCCCTAAAGGATAAATAAGGAGATTCCTCTCTCATAGTTATTGGCACTTGAATCGAGGAACAGCTTAGCTTTTAAAATCAACATTCTTTAACATATAAGGTACAGTAGACAGGGAGATTAAAGTACTTTGGGAATGAGTTTAGGAGATTAACACAGATTCAATGCCTTGGGAAAATAGACAGCAGGAACTCTCAAGGAGATCAGTCTTAGCATCACAATATTGTTCCGAGTTGGTAGTGTCTGACACACCTGAGGAGGAGTTACTTTCTATTTTTCATATCAGCTGTCAGAAAGGCTGTGGTGAAACTGGTACCTATGTTCAGTTGTTGTGACATCACAAAAGTGCCGGTGAGTTATTTGGCCAGTTCCCTAAGCACCGTGGCTCCTAGTTTTATTCATTACCCAAAGAAACTTTTAATCGTCTTTCTCAATGTGGTTTTTGTTACGTTGTGCCCAACCCTATGTTATCCATGGAGTAGAGCCACTGAAACCAATGACACTGTTTAGCTTCATGATTATATAAAAATGAACTAACGAATGGGTCCACTCTAAGAGTATTTTATGAAGCATCATTGTATACAATCATGTTTTCTAATGTAAACCCTTAATTCTGAATGCTGCATGCAAAGAACAGTAGGAAAGGAATCTCAAAGTTCATCAATGTAAATAACAAAATTATACATCAGGGGATTGTAGCTAATATACTGCTGAACCACTCTTGACCTTTGCAATGGCTGGCTTAAGCATAAGGGAAGCTATGAGGGCAGCCATAAGCAATTAAATTAATTGCCTGTAAAACTTAAAGGGGAGGGGGAGGGGTGTTTACATTGTCTAATGTCTACCCAATTTGTATGGAGAGAGTTGTAAAACACTTCAAAGAATTAATCTCTGTGTTTGTTTGCTTACTTCTCTCATCATCCAGAAGGGAGCGCTTGATCCAAACATGCTTTCCCCTTCAGGCCTTAAATATGGCAGGGACATGGGGGGGGGGGTTAGGGGGGTATGGCATTCTGAGGGTCTGTGTGGAATATTTCCTGGTTCTTTTATTACTACTTCTGAATTAGCATAGCCGATGCAACTGGACAAACCATATCTCACAGTCTGTCCACAGTGGCATATTGGTGTGTTGTATGGATTCCTGATAGCGCTGTTTGGCTTGGGGGGGGGGGGGAGTCCTTGTCCATTGTGTTTCATCCTTTTCCTTTAAGAGCTGGCCCATATCTTTTTATAATAGGGTTACAGCATGCAATCTTTTTGGCATGATTCATTGAAATGCAAAGTTGTTCTTTGTTCTGCCTTCACAGATGAGTACTGTACTTGAGTTAAAATAGATTACACTGAAGATAAGGACCTTTGAAGCATAGCTTTAAAAGAGCCTTTTCACACGACCCTAAGATCCGCTGGCAACTTAAATTTGGACCAGAGATCTTGGGAGTTTGTCGCTGTTCCTGTGTTCCCACCCCCTCCGCACTCCTGGCTGCTGTCTGCGTGAGGGGAGGGAGGAAAAAACGAAGAAAAGAATGCTGGCTCACCTCCGTTCTGCCATCTCGCTCTGCTCCCCGCAGTCTCTTAGTATCTCTTAAAGGGGCGGGGGGCAAAAAAACAGCAAACAGAAGTGAGGAGAGCCTGGCACTCACTATGTTACATCCGCATCAGGAATTTTTCACCCCCGGAGAACAGGTACTTGAAAAGTGCACTGGGACGCGCTTAGGTGGACGTGGTCGCACTTAATTTTTTGTAAACTCCGGAGCTGGTGGGGAAACAATTTTAAGCTCCGGATCTGGGAGCCATTTGCCGCGGATTTTAGGGGTCGTGTGAAAAGGCTCAAAGAGTCAAAAATTGCATCTATTTGTAGGCGAATGAAGAGCTCCCTGTTCCAGTTGCTGATGATGGATGATGATGATGACTGGTTATTATTATTATTTTTAAGCTGCTATTTTAATCCACTCTTGTATTCATACTTTGACTTGACATTTCAACGGTGTTTGTTATTGGAAGTTATCTGATAGTTTTGTAGCCAAAAATCATAACATCAAAGCAAGAATCACAAAATGGTGGGCAGGGGGAACCATTAACTATCTAGGCCCCTTGGACTAGTTTTCCCAGCTTGGCATTTTCCAAAGGGTGCGAGTTACAACTCTCATCCTCCCAAGGCAGGTTGGATATAGCAGAATTTGTAGTCTGCCCTGAACGTCAGGAAGGGTCCATTTGGTAAAGGAGGCTGCTATCTACTGGGAATAACTCACAATTTTGTTTCAAACTGCTATTTCTCACCCTTGTTGTTCTTCCCCACCCATTATGGAAACTGCCTTGGCCTGTTTCCATGCTTCCTCAGTTCACACCTTCTTCCTGGCTGCTTCCACGGCTGTTTATCATTCTCCTCAAGTCTTGTTCCCTCTGTGCACTAAGCATGCCTATCAATAACTGTAGGTGAATAATCACATCATTAGTCAGTCAGCACTGATTGATGCTTCGCTGTCACCGTGTGGCAACTTTTACTGCCAAGTAGAAATTGCCAGATGTCCCTTAGTTTTAAGAGAGTGTACTATGTTTTAGACAAGCAGCTAAGAAGCATGGGTGCCCCAGTGTTTTGAAGCACATCCCGGATGATTTGTCCACCTGTAGACCATCTCCAAGGGCCCTCCGTCACTTCCTGGGACAACCAGGGACAATCCACTGAGAAGGAATTAATTCTGAGTAGTGGATGTAATCACATTATGATGCTGATGAAAGAGATCCTCCTTAAGCCTCCAATAGGATGCTGAAATGTGCTGTGTAAAGCAGAAGTGGGCAGGTGCTCCCATGAATAATTAATTCAGCATTTTCTTCCATAATGAGAAATTAATTTCTAAATACACACAAGCTCATCCTACAGAAGGCCCCAGAAGTCACGCTCTCTTCTCTCCTTCTGCCTTCCTGCAGATGATGGGGGACCCATTTAACTCGTCGTGATTGTTTGCTTTGCTTTTCTTTTCTTCAGGGACCTTTGAGTAAGCGTGAATAAAAGGTGTATCCTGGTTAGCCCATCCCCACCATCCCCACCTCACAAGTTCAGAAGGTGAAAACAGGGACAGAAACTCTGGCTCCAAGTTGGAGGTTTTGAGGGCCCATTCTCCAGGTGAACTCATTGACCCAGGAAGCAGGATAATATGGACCTGAGTCATGCAACTAGATCCAGATCTTCAGCCTCAAAATACCTGAATAAGAAAATCCCACAAGAGCCATTCTCTCCTCTTATGGAAAACTACAAGCAATAATAAATCCATAACAACTCATGCACTCTCCCTTCACGACATCCCAAATCTGCTGCTAAGGGTGGCCACCCCACTCCAACTCGCAGCAGGGCCGCCTCTGTGTCTTTGTCGCCCATTCAGATGACACCCCCCCAGGTCTTTTTCTTCCCTCATCATTGGCTTTTCAGCTTAGATGGTATTCATAGGGCCAGCTAAGCCAGGCTCTTAGACCCACACTTTTGCAGCGGGAAGATCGCCCTTGGCAAGCCTATAATTAACCATTAGTCCCTTATTGTAAGTTCAGGTGGACACCTCATTAAACAACCAGTCAAAATTGGCAAGGGGCACTGAACATCAGGGGTTTTTGAAAGAGCATTTTCCATCTCTCTGCCAGTTGTAATCAGGGGAGCTGAAATTACTCCTGCCCTTTAGGGTGTCCACTTAAATCTAGCCGGCCACTGAGAAGTCTCAAAAGCTTCCCAGTCTCTCCTCTTCCTGCCGTGATTGTTAAGGAGAGAGAAAAGACTGCCCAGCACAGGTTAGTGAAGCTTTTAAAACCTCTCCCTGCCATTGCCTAGAGTCTAAAGAAAGAGTAAGGGAGGGACTCTCCCCACAGACACTCCATTGTCACTTCTCCTAATTGAAAGCTCAGATAGAGCTCAGATAGAGACTTCTGAGATGTTCATGGGCTCTCCTCCAGGAATTCAATGAAGCAGGGCTAAGCTGTTCCAGTGATTCCCCCACCACCTTTTGCCTGGTGTCCAGCCTCAACCATACAGTACTTTGGACAGCGCTGGTGCACTTTGGGCCATGTAGCTTTTGAGCAGAAGGAGTCCACCGTCCCTTACGTCATTCTTCCAGGCAAGGATGAGCCATTTCAAAAGCTTTCTTCCCAATGGGGGAGAATACAAGTGGTATTATGCATTAATTGCATTTTTTAAAGACACATATTTTTGCTCCGCCAAAAAAAAAAAGTTGAAAGTTTGCTAGGCTGATTTTTCCACCCCGCACAAAAGTGAACAGCTAAACATGCTAAAACTAGCACTGTGTGAGCAAGAGATGGGGGGAGGGAGGGAGAGAGGGAGAAGGAGACCATTTGCAAGAACAGTCAGAATCCTACTGATTATTTATGCCGGCAGCTTTAAGTGCAATGAAATAAACTGCCATCGGGAATTGCTGCCAGAAATCACGTTGCCCTTTATGGCATGTTATTTCCATCATGGGACAACTCCTTAACTAGTGGCAATTCACCACTGCAGTTTACGCCACTCTTGTACCATTAGCGTAACTAAGCACTCGGATTCTGGCTAGTGTGGTTTTAGCAAGTCAAAATTTTCTAACCAGTGCAGAATATGAGCTTGTATAGAGATATGTGGTGTCAGGGTTTCAGATCTCTCTTTTTACATGACCCCTAAGATCTGCTGGTCCCTTAAATTCGGACCAGAGATCTTGAGGGTTTGTCGCTCTCCCTGCGTCCCCACCCCCTCCGCACTTCCTTGTTCTGTCTACGTGACGGGAGGGAGAAAAAAAGGAAGAAAAGAATGCACTCTTACCTCCGAAGTACCAGTGGAAGTTGCTCCGACCCCCCCCCTGTCACTTCCTGGTTCCTCTTAAAGGGGCGTGAGGCAAAAAAACCAAAAAAACAAAACAAAAAGAAGCTAGGAGAGCCCGGCACTCTCCGCATCAAAATTTTTCACTCTCCCAGAGCAGGTACTTGAAAAGTGCGCTGGGTCACGCTTAGGTGGGCGGGGTCGCACTTAATTTTCTGTTAGCTCCAGAGCTGGTGGGGAAACATTTTTAAGCTCCGGAGCTGGGAGCCATTTGCAGCGGAGCTTAGGGGTCGTGTATAAACGCTCAAAGTCCACATATCCAAGAAGTGGCTGTTATGGCTGGACTTCACTTTTTGGCTTCTTTCTGAAGTGACAGTGAGATCTTGCAGCACACACACACACAACCAGAGTTGTATTGTATAGTGACAAAAATATCGAAGTGGGCCAGGGAGGGAGGGAGGGAAAGAGGGAGGATACTTATTAGGGAGCCCTTTTCCACTTGTGCTCTCCAGATCTGGGGTTCCTTGAATACAAGGCAGTTGCAGCCTCGTCTTCCCCTTGCCTGCTTGTGTCTACTTCTCTGGTGCTGAGTCCTCTGCGGCCATCCCAAGCAGCAGGAGTAGAAATGCCAGAGAAAACTAGGGGGGGGAGGGGGGGGCAGAGCCGGTCAAACCTTCCTGAATCATAATCCCCTGTGGCATGGGGCGGTATATAAGCAGAACACCTTTTTTGCTTTGCTTTTCCAAAACTGCTGATTCAGATCTCCTCCACAGACGGCCTCATAAAAGCTCGGCCGGAGGAGGGCTGCGCCAGGTGCCAAATCTGTCAGAAGCAGCAAAGGAAAATGTTGCCTTTTCATCATCAGGAGAGCCTCAGAGGCTCATCTTTTAAACATAGGAATGATGTGGAGTATCCTGGTGCAGCTGCCTGTTCAAAAATGCAAAGCGTTCCCCGGCAGCCTGATTGTCCCTTTTGCGGGGCCATCTTTGCCTCTTGACTTTGTGTGAACTCAGGGAACCCACCCAGCAGACTCCCGGCAGCCAAGTGGTCCTCAAAGCAACAGTGCCTTCCTCAGGTGTTTCCACCCCAGAATTATGGGCAGGGGAGATGATACATCAAAGAAAAGCTGCAGCAATACCGCTTTTCAAACAAGCATAGTTTTTCGCCTATATGCTGTAGACAGATGCCACCAGAGTCTCCAATGTGTTTTGGAACATTACTTCTTAACAACATCTGCCTCTTTGTACTCATCATTGAAAGGACAGAGGACACTCTTTTAGAAAGGAAAGGGAAAGATAATATGCAGAATTGCTAGAATTTTGCTGATAGTGCTCTGTTCCTGTCCAAGGTTCAACCATTTTTACTTTCTGGGCTTGGAAAAATGACTCCCCTCCCCCTCCCCAAACAACTCACAGGATCCTCCAACCAACACAGGTGTTGCCTAGGAAGGCTCAGAGACCTTGTGCAGGAATGTGATGTTTGGAATTTTAAAATAATTATTGATTGATAGATAGATTCATGGACTGCAACTTTCAGCAAGCACCAGGACAGCTTCCTTTCTGAACATGGAAATCAGACCACGAAGCTAAGTCATGAAACCTTCCAGCTAGACCTTTCCCAGGTGACACACACTGAGGTGTATGTAGACGTGCATCACTCAGGTGGATTTCCTCAGACAGGGAATTTTGGGATTTGAAGTCCAAAAATGTCAAATGACACCTCCTTGATCCTCAGCTATTTCATGTCCAAGAAGAACCTTTAGCAATGTTTTCCTTCTTTTTTTTCCCCCATATCTTTCCTTTCATGGAACTGGGAATGTTTAGCCATTCAAAAAGAAGGCTGAAAGGGGATATGATAGCTATGTTTAAATATTTGAAAGGATGTCATATTGAAGAGGGAACAGGTTTTTTTTCCATGGCTTCGAAAACTAGGACTCGGGGCAATAGTTTCAAACTGCAGGAAAAGAGAACCCATTTGAACATTAGGAAGAACTTCATGACAGAGCTGTTTGGCAGTGGAATATGCTGCCACAAAGGAAGGTGGTGGAGTCTCCTTCTTTGGAGATTTTTAAGCCGATGCTGGATGGCCATCTGTCGGAAATATTGTGATGGGGTTCCTGCATGGCAGGGGGTTCGACTGGATGGCCCTTGAGGTCTCTTCCAACTCAATGATTCTATCATTCTAAGATTCTATGTTCAGTTGAATCTGGCTGTATTGATTGCATTTAGCCCTTCTTGGAGGGTTAAAAATGTTGGCTGGAATCCTGCAGGCTGTATAACCAGCCCACCCAGGGCATCGGCTTCTTAGGCAAAACAGTACTCCTCCTAATTTGGGGCAATGCATACCACTCTGTGAAGGGCAGGGTGTTGCATGGAAAGAGTAATATTGCACCAAGAGAACAACACAGTGTTGTGCAGGGCGCCCTTATTATCCTTGCTGGTAAGGAGGAAAATCTTGCCTGCTTTTGTCCTTGGCCAAGACAGACAAGGCTTTGCCTCCGTAGCAAGAAGAAGGCTTGACCGCATCGTGGGATGCCTTTCCATGACGAAAAGCAGAACTTCCGTGTCAATATTTGCCAGTAAATAAATCAGTCGGGGATGTTGTAGAAGCAACATGAAAAGGTCAAAGTGAAATCCAAACAGGAGCGAAACATGTGCTAGGATCCTGCACATGGATACAATTCAAGATGAATCAACCTTCCCCACACCTGTAGGACATTTAACTCAACGTCATCTTTTGTTTAAGGCAGTTTTCACCAAGTCAACCAACTCCTCATTTGTGTTTGTGCCCTGTGGGTGGGTGGGGGGATGCTATCCCCAGGAGGGGATGGCAGGTGGCAGAAATAGGAGGGGGCAGCAAATGGATTGAAAGCCAGCCTGTGCTTCGCATTCAGCATTCAAGACCAAATATGTGCAATGCAGCTACCAGGAGCTTCACCTGAGATGAGATCATTATAGCAACTTTAATCGAGCCTTTACAAAAAGGGCTGTTTTGATAGAATTATGTATTAATGAGTCTTCTGCAGAGGTCATTTCAGAGCAGTTGGAGACCTCTGAATTAGAAGATTCCAGGCTTCTGATTATGGCTACCCAATGGGGCTGTTTTGCAAACCCTTTTGTGGGTTTTTTGATCTTGAGGCATTGTTTAGTGAACAGATGCACCAAGATATAGCGCATGGAGACACAAGGGGGCATGCCTTGGAAAGGATCAATCATCATCATCATCATCATCATCATCATCATCATCATCATCATCATC
>JAHTLZ010000252.1:10357668-10375747 GCA_023846285.1 Phrynocephalus versicolor | reverse complement strand
TCATCATCATCATCATCATCATCATCATCATCATCATCATCATCATCTTAGAACTGCAGAGCTGGCAAGGACCCTATGGATTGTTGAGTACAGCCCTTTATCAAGGAGACCCAGTGGGGGGACTGAACTCCCAACCTCGAGCTCGGCACCCAGAGAACTAAAACAATTATTTTGCAAAATTAAGTACTCTCTCTTCGCTGCTCCTTGCTGCTTTCCTGGTTTGCTCCTTTGCTCACTTTCTCTTTCCCTTTCCTCCTCCTTCCATGCAGCCTTTTGTCTCTAAATCTTGGCTGATCTTGGAGAGGAGGGTCCCTGCCCTTTCACTTCCACGCAGACATAAAAAGCCCCAAACCTGGAGAGAGGCCAGTCTTCCGAGAAGGAGGTCCCTGAGATAAAAAGGAGAGACAATGAATAGACAATGAAACGCCTTTCTTGGTTGGGGAATCCAGCCTGGCAGAACTCTTTGGAATCATGCGTTTGGCCGCCAGCAGGCATCTCATCCACCTTCCTGATCGACCACCCAACGTATAGGGGCAAATATTCAAAGTGCAGCTAAAGCTGCTTATTAGGGGGTTCATTGCAGTCAGAACCCCGAGGAATATCCAAAGCTGGAGCATCCAAGCAGGGAATTCTTGGACCTTTATCAAATTGCAGATTCAAAGACTGCCTTCGGGTGGAGTCATATGTAGTTCAAATGCAATTGAAGTGATATAGCTGTGCAGTGTAGGTATAATCAAATGAGGCTTGGGAGTTGTGGGTTTTTTTTAAAAAGAGACTTGTGCAACTTCAGTTTTTCCGCTCTGTGTGACTTGTGTAGGCAAGTGTACAAGCATGTGGTCCCAAAGACCTTATAGTCCTCACGTCAGTTCAATTGCTGTGACTTCCTGCAAATGATCCTATGGCTTGGGGAGGTTGGCACTCGTGTTCTTTTAGAGGTTGCCGGGTTTCCCTTTGGAAATGGCTACAGAAGAGCTCTGTGGTTTAGCTTTGCTGCCTTTCGTAAGCACACAGAAGCAGTCCTTTCAGCCATTGGAAAGCTAGAAGGAGAGAACTGTCGAGGTGGGCATCCTGCTGTATAGTTTAGGAGTAAGGATTTTTATTTTAAAAACAACAAACATCTGGTTCACTTTCTTAGAGGAAGCAACCCATTTCACAGTTCCTGGAATAAACTGTAGTGTGAATTAAGACAGTAACCTTCAGGATATGCACCATCTGGGGTTTGGGTTGTAGTTCTTAACTCTGGATTGGCATAGAAAATGCACATACTGATGAAAGGTGGGGGCAAAGTGCATATATTAAAGGAGGTTGAATTTAAAAAAAAACATGGCTATACACCACTAAGTATGCATATGGAGATGTGACTAATCTAAGAAATTATGAAGATTTTTAATGCATGAAAATTCACTTTAGTTTGTAAACAAACAGTTTGCAAACTCGTGAGGATTTTCATGCTTTTCAAGAATTGCAGTCATGCAAAATTGGGCAAGACAGACCCAAGGTTCAGTTCCTGTGAAGCTGGCCCGGTCCCCAAATCAACTGACCTGTCAGCTCCTCGCACAGTTCAGCCAGTTAACTTACATTCTGCCGACCTGCATACGCGGAGCCTCCGTTGGGCTCGCTGCTGTTGGCTTCTTTGCTTTTCTGAATTCCGCTCAGAAGTGACCTTTTCTGCCGCTGACACTTGCTGATGGAGAACTCCTGGCAAGGCACCTGAAACAGACATATTGGGTTAATTGCATCTGGCACCATCACTGGTGAAAGAATATTTAAACAAGGCAGCAGCAAAAGAGGGCCCCAGAAGCCATCACCTTGCAAGTTAAAAGCCAGCCGTCTGTCTGAGCTCTCTGAACAGGCCTGCTCACTTCCCGTCTTTTCCTTTCCCTGCTTTCAAGAGCAAATCTCAGAGCATTTGCTCTGTGGCTCATCCAGGATTAATGCCAGCAGTACAGACATCAATTCCTAGCACGTAACTGGCTGTATGGTCACCAGGGGTTCCTTGCCATCCTGCCACTGCTTTTGCTGCTGTGGACAACAATGGAAGGCCTAACAAAGGCTGAACAAGCCCCCTGCATGGCACAGCTTACCTGCAACTATAGAACTTATTCTGGAACATCTCTCTGGAATGCCAGGATGGTAGAAACTGACCCATTGTTACAACCAGGAAAGGCTGATTAAACACTATGGATTCTCTGAACCTGGTTTCCATTAACTATTTTTTCCTAGTATCTACAACATTGAACCTACAACTTTTCTGATATGTAGACTGCATTGTTTACATACAGATCCAAGCAGGGAGTCATTTGTTTCAACAAAAGGGAATGGAGGAACCACATCATTGGTCATCGATCACCCTCTCCCATCTCTGGAAGAACTGTACAGTTCCTATTACCTTAAAAAGGCAAATAACATTCTACAGGATTCATCTCATCCTGGACATAGTCTGTTTGTACTGTTGCCTTTGGGCAGGAGATATAGAGCAATAAAAACAAGAACTAACAGGCTAAAAACATAGTTTCTATCCAAGAGCCATAACCATCTTAAATGCTGCAACCAAATAGTGTGACCTTGGGGAGTTATGAGTGCTTCTAATTCTTTTTACCTTTTTAAATGTATTTTTCTTTCTTTCTTTCTAATTTGAGTTTGTTTGTTTTTTCACACCTGGGATAGCTTTCAATCTTGTTGTACTATGTACAATAACAATAAAGTATCTATTCTATTCAACGGGACAAACATCCAGAGACGGAGAGGGGCAGCCGACTCTATGGCCAACTGACCTGGAACACCTGATATTTCAAGCTATCCACAGCCTCCATTTTGGAAGTTTTCTTGACTTACAGAGCCTCGGTACCCATTTTCCTGTTTCTTCCCATGCTTCTATGTTCTGCAAGCAAACGAAGGCTTTCCCACCCTTTCTTATGTCTACACGGCACACCGAGGCCAAATGGCAGCTAGCAGGATTCCCGTTGGGGGAGCACCATTCTCAAATGGAAAGGTCTGCTTTGCAATTCAGAAGAATGTTCCAGCATCAATAACCCTTGGACTCTCCTCTCTTGGTGTTTGTTCTTCAACAGAGGCCATGGGACCTCCACCATTCAGGGGTTGTTGCTTCAGCTCTGCCTTTCCCGCACTGGTGGGAACTTTGGAGTAAGCAACCCTCGGGGTCCTTTCCAGTGTGGTCACGCCATCATGTCATGCCTCCCGGTCCACCTGCCTTCCCTCCTACCTCATCCAGCCCACTTGAAAGCCATTTCTGCAAGTAGCCATTGGGTGACATTCATAAATATTATTTATCTAGCATGCCATCCCACATTAACGTTAACATTTATCCAAGTCCATTCCTTCAGGCAGGATGACATTAAACACAAAAACAGTTTTAGCAGGAAGGGGGGGGGGCTTTTTTGCTCCTGTTCATCAGAATTGCCTGGTTTTAAAAGTTCAGATTATACTATATAGTAGCTTCAGGAGAGAGAGAGAGAGAGAGAGATTGAGAGAGAAAGCACTTCGTGCCATTAAGAAAAAAGAGAGAAGAATACCCATTTAGCCCAAGCCACTGCTACTTATACGCTACATTAGCTATCAGATCATTAGAAGCCAGACATTCACCTGTCTCGTGTCTGGTCATAACTGGCATGTCTCGAGCAATTACGCCAATGAGACCAAATCCAGGAGGGGAGAGGGGAGAACACTCCTTTGCAAAGACTTCACTAATGCAGGTAGGTGCAAAGGGGGGAAAGATTCAGGGCCAGCCCTAACATTGGTCAGAGTGGGGCAATATGGTGGATACCTGATCCCTACCAAAAGTGCCTTTTAAAATCATTGTAGAATTTTTTTAGTGAACTGGGCAGAACAAATTCCTTTTTGTTGAATTATTTGTAAGCTTCCCTCCCCTCTTGTTCAGGTGAGCAGAAAACTCTGAGTTCAGCAAACTTCTTTTCTTGTTGCACTTAAGTCCACATGTTCTGTTAGGGGTCTGGTCACACCTTATATTGGCATGGCACCCCTGCTCATACAGTGTGCTCCACTGGCTGCGTCACTTTGCTCAGCAATTGTCATGTGAAGCAAGAAAGCCTCAGAATAGTTCTTGGTACAAGGTGATGTGAAATCCTGGAGTTATCCTCCCAATCTTAAAGTGTGCATGTGACTAAGAGGGCTACTCCAATGGAAAAGCATTATAAAAGGCTATAACTGTGGCCTTGTTGCATGAAGCACTGGATGGGTTGCCCAAGTCTTTGTGGTCAATACCGATCCTATTTCAGTGGTGTGCATGCTCAGCTTCAGAAAGGAGAGGGACCACTAGTTTTACCCAGGAAAAGAAGGTTTGCCTGAATTATGTTTTAGGAAGATTTAAAGATGTTTGGGACAAATTACGGTTTAAGCAAATTAAATGGGGGGGGGGATAGAAAGAGATTTAATAATTCATGTCTTACTCTTTCCCCTGAGTCAAGATCTCTCCAGCAGATTGGAAGACTCTTGAAGGTCTTTTCATTATGAGATAGCCACTCTCCAACTGAATCTCAGCAACAGTGAGGTTTCCTCCCATCCCTACCTGGTGACAGGGCCAGCCCTTCAGAAATAAAACGATTGCAGGCTCCAGAGCTGTGCTGAAAGCTTTCCACCCTAACCAGAAACCACAGTGCCATTGCGGCTTCCCATGCAGATAGAATTCCCTGACATCTCTCCAGCAGCCATACCCATGGGCAATGTTGTTACTTGCACTCTGTTGCTGCTTATAAAACATCAAGGTTGAAAATGGCAATATATTTTAACTGTATCTATGGCTTCAGAACAATTTTCCATTATAACTCCCATTTGCTCGCTTGCAAACTTTCTGAATTAGTCCCCTTTTGACCTTACAACCGAGCCAAGTCCCTCAGACAATTTTGATTTATGAGAAGAATAAGGACAAGGAAAATAAAAAAAAAATCCACCTGCAAACACAAAAATTCTTGCACCAGTGCAGGATAGGAAGGCATCTGAGACCACAAAACCATTTTCAGAATTGGGAAAACCATCAGCTTTGTGGCTCTAGAGGTTGGTCTGATGTATGCAGTTGACATACTCTTTGTAAAGGTAGATGGTTTCAGGATGGAAGGTGAAAGAGTGGAAATGTTGTAGATTCTAGGACATTGGGACAGCCGAACCTGATTAATTGATTTAATTGAGCTCTGAACTGGATAAAGTACTGAATTCAAAGGAGCAATATATCTGCTCTGATTTTTCCCTCAACAACTTAGCAACACATTATCATCATGACTGGTACCAAAGAATTGCTTATTTTCCATTAATTTCCCAAATCTCCCTTGTAAGTGGTTGAAGTGGTTGTTCTCAAGCTCTGTGCCAAGGGGAAAACTACCCTGTTCTGTCTCCAATTCTCTCCTATTGGGAAATAAATACAGTTTTACATTTTGGATCATAACCTGGCTCATAAATACAATGCAATTGACTTTGACGATTTATTTTTAAGTTGATTTTTGCTGGATTATGACTTTTGTTCCCATGGGTGGTTCCAGTGGCCCACTCATTTTTAATTGCTGCTTTAAATTTTATTATAGGTGTTCTTGCTGCATGACCTTTGATCCCAGGGTCTCACAATACCTTGAGGAAAACTCAGAGAAGGACGAGGTAGAGGAGGTACCCAATGAAGAAAGCCCTCTTAAGTGCACCTTTGAACTAGAAAAATGCTGTCTTGCCAGGGTTTCCATCTTCAAAGGTCTCCCAGCAATAACTTTGGGATGAACTAACGAAAGGTGCAAATCATGGAAAAGCCCTCCTTGGATGGCTCCAGGGAGATGGGTTTCACTAGACCTCAGGCCTAGTCCATTTCTGTAAGACTCAAGCAGGAACCGTTCTCCATAGCTCAGCTATAAGGGCTTTTAGGGGGCTGTCCATGGTCCTGAACAATCAGACTTAAACATTGATCTGCCAGGAAGAAGCCAGTTACTACATTCCCTCCCAAACTCTCAGGTCCTAAAAGAACAGAATCAACTCCTGCAGTTAGCCATTTTGAGTACCAATTAGTGAAAAGATAGAGTGAAATGAAATGAGGGAGGGAGGGAGAGAGAGAGAGAAAGAGAGAGGGGGGTGGATGGATTCTGCTCTAATAGTATTTATGCCCTTGCATTAAAGGAATGGAGGTGAGCAGGAATGAAAAATTCTGCTAAAATCGTAAGACATGAGGATCTACCCAGGCTTCTAAATCCTTTGACAAACAACCACGTGGATATAGAGAACAGAGGAGGAACGTTTTCCTTATGGAGGGGGGGGGGAATTCCCTTGTATGCACGAATGATTACCATACGTGTGTCATTTTATGATTAATTTGACCTTTACCTGGCCTTAAAAATATCATTGAATTAATGAAGGACACCGATTCTTAATGAATTGGATAAACAACTATACAGGGAATAAAGGATGTTGCCTGTAATAATCCACAATGACATTTTATGCATTTTCATAAGCATACTCTGTATACCCAATATTTATTTCCTAGTGCCCCACTATATTGCGAATACACAGCCCAATTAGCATTTAAATAGAAATTAGGATGTCATGTGGGATCCCTGCTACTTTGCCAGAGAGGGAGGGGGGAAGAGAGGTGTGACTCTATGGTAGGTATTTCCACACTCTCTACCCATTCTTCTAATAAGGATATAGTCATGCCCTAAAGAGAAAATGCCCTGCAACTGAGAGATACAACAAGGCTCCTAGGAGGAAAATGTGTTACAAATTGTTATGTTTCCCCAGAAAAGGAAAGGTTATTGGATAACGCTTAGCAAGTGATTGGAAAAGGTGCTGCCTTCGAATGGGAAAAGCCAACAGTGCTATCATACTCTCTTTTGGGTTTCTCAGGCTTTGTTTGGTGACAATACCTGGAAGGTCAACATGGTCCCAGTGCACAGGTCTGATTGCTGAGGGATTGCTGGTTTCTCTAACGACACCATGTATTGTGGAAAGGAAATCGGAGCCAGGGTGCCCCCTCCTCCTCCTCTTGTCATCTCGTTTGACTCAGAGTGGGAAAAGGCCTTTCAGACAAGAGAAGGAATTTGGCCCAGGGAGCAAACTGTGGCCTGACAGGTTTTCTCTTACACAAGGGTAGACTTCACCTGAGCATCTGAAGGGAAAGAACTTGATGGTATGTGGACTTCTTGAAGATTTCTTATCTCAAGCGGGAAGGGGTTTGGTTTAGCTGAGAGGATAGGATTTGTAGAGCATCTCTGATGTCCCTTTTGTTTCAGCATGACTAAAAACAACTGACATCCTCAGAAGGGAGACATTTTGTTCATCTGGTGGATTCTGACATGAGGCTGAACATCAAACCAAGCAATCTCACCCTTTCTTTCCTGCATTTCCCTCAGAACTATCAGCAAAACAAATAATTACCGGGGCCCATAAGTCATGTTTAGATAGCCTTCTCACCTCTGTTTGTCCATCCGCGACAGACACATTGTCACACAAGCAAAGGCCAATTATTGTCACCATGGACACAGTGTTGAAAGAGGATGCCATCATTTTCCTCCACACATCCCATAATAACAGGAGGGGACATCTAGTAGATCTCACTATGTAAAGCAGTGGTGCCACACGCTTGCTGAAATGCACACTCACACTTTTGGGATGTGCAGCTGCATCCTGATCTCTATTTTGGCTCTCTCATCCTTCCTCACCTTCCTGTTGCCAGCAAAGGGGCACATTGTGAAGCCCTCACCTCGTGCCGTTGCTCCCAACTACACTCTCATGTGATGTAGTGAAAATTTATGCAGCACACCTCGACAGCAAGAGCGAGCAGAGAAAGTGCTGACTCCGCACGTTTCCTTATCTATAATAAGGCACTGCATACAACACAATAGAAGGAAATTTCAAAAGCAATCAGCCATGCCATTTGCTAAGCGTGTTGTTTCCTCCAAATGGCAGAGGTGTGCAGATCAGGCAGATGCAAACTCAGCATGACTTTATGAAAAAACTCACACTGAGCTACAGAGGGTCTCCTAAAGGCTCAAACTGAACACCTGTAGAGTCTCACCCAACGGCCCCTCTCAAATGCTTAGGAACCTACTCAGGTGCTTTTGTGCTCTTCTTGTGCACACTGAACAAAGCTGAAGGAAAATGGTTTTCTAAACTTCAAAGGGGAATATAAAATTAATATCTTAAGCTCTGGTAAACATGTCAGCACTCTAGGCCTCCTTAGAGACAGCTGATGTTTTCATGCATGAGCCCAGATTCCTGAATTGGTCTCAGCTGGAATGGTCAATTCAGGCTGACAGAAGAATTCCAAGTAGAATCTCCTCCTACCTACCCCCAGCTGGCTGTGTTGTGGATTGATAACATCAAGCACTGTGTTACACAATTCAGCCATCAAGTGAAGATGAGCACCAAAATTGCCCACATGTTCATGGGGCTGAGCCAGGATGCGCCCTCCTGGCAAACCATTAGAGCAGCACCTGGGTTTGACCACTAAAGCCCTTGGTTCAAGGCAGAGCCAGCCCTATATAGTAGGTGAGAGATCAAGCCGTTCCATTGGAATATGGAATAGGGCATCTGCAGGCAGCCATGTAACTTTGGCCAACTCTGATCTAGTAATCTAAGCCCTCAAGACAGTTGCTGGGCCAAGTTCCGCTCCTATGGGCTCCTCACCCTCTGGATCCATACTCAGACACCATGACTTTCTTCTCAGGAAAGCTGGTAGACCTACTGGTGCTGACTGACCTATTCATTAAGCCAGAATATATGCTTCTCTACTGGATGCTCTCCTGCAACTGTCACGGGAGGCACCAAGGAGACAGCTAAAGGCAGCTTTCTCTCTACACACACAAATGGATGCTGAGTTACTGAGACACAAACAAAAGGATCCTGGGCAGTTGCTAGAAGCGGAGAGAACACCATCAACTCCCCAGGGCAAGCCATCATTCAGTAAGTAAGGTCAGCTGGTTCAAAGGCTCAGTGTGATGAATTACTGGTTAATTATCCAAAAGCAACTAAGAGCCTTTTCACATGACCCCTAAGATCCGCTGGCCACTTAAATTCGGACCAGAGATCTTAGGGGTTTGTTGCTGTTCCTGCATTCCCACCCCCTCCACACTCCTGGCTGCTGGCTGCATGAGGGGAGGGAGAAAAAAAGGAAGAAAATAATGCTGCTCACCTCCGTTCTGCCGTCCCTGCACTGCATTCAGATCTCTTAAAGGGGCGGGGGGCAAAAAAAGAACAAACAGAAGCAAGGAGAGCCTGGCAGTCACTACGTTATATCCGCATCAGGAATTTTCACCTCCGGAGAGCAGGTACCTGAAAAGTGTGCTGGGACGCGCTTAGGTGGGCGTGGTTGCACTTAATTATCTGTAAACTCTGGAGCTGGTGGGGAAACAATTTTAAGCTCTGGAGCTGGGATCCATTTGCTTTAAACCCTCAGACACAATCTAGACATGCAAGCTAAGACCCCTCTTTACCCCACAGCATGTAAAGGTGATGCCCCTTACGTGACGGCAGCTGAACACACAAGTACTATATATTTCAGTGAAGAGGGTAAGAAAGAAGGTGGGTTGGGTGGCAAAGAACCACAAGAACACAGAGGAAGTAAAAAAGGAAGGGACGGGGACAGCATGAGGAGGCAATGCTAGGATCCTGCACAGGAAGAACAAGGAGTCGTGACTCCCCCCCCCCCAATATCTTGAGTGCCAACATTGCTTGGTCAACAGCCTTGGGTGTCCAATGCCTTCTCCACATGTCACCATCTGGAATCTCTGCTGTATTTTACCTTTACTAAAGGAGAGCATTGGACGCTGGGAGTACCTAAACTGAACCTGCAATTCTGTAAGCAAGGAGGTCCAGGAAGGAGTCACAGTGCACAGAGGCTGCTGTGGCAACTCAAGTTGAGCTAAAGGCAAGTTCTACATGGAATGCCAAAACCCATCCAGGGGAGCCTCTTGGGGCTTGCTGTGGCACAGCGCCTGTTTAAGGTCCTTCCATTCATTATTAAAATCCCCACCACCCTTAGTACAGAGTATGTCCAAGCTATGTTTCTCATGGTTGTAATAGTTTCACTAGATTCACCAGAGGGCAACAGCCAGATGGCTGGCAAATGGAGGAAGGGAAGGAAAATGGCAAGAGGGAAGCAAAGAAGGCTGGCACTCAAGGTAGTCCTTACAGCGCCCTCTTCCCATTCTCGGGGGTGGGGAGTCTCAGACACCCCCCTCCCATTGCAAAGAAGTTCTGGCAAGCCATGGAAGCTGGAGAGCAAGCCATGTCCAGAGAGAAAAAGATTGAACGGGCATGATTCTGTGCTTCTACGTTCAAGCCCTTGACCCTGGAGAGGCGCCAGTCCATCATCCCATCAACTGTGAGCAAAGCCTTCCTCTTCAGAACCACATGGCAACTCCATGCAGGGGCGGGCAATGTCCCCCACTTGTAATCCACCTGGCCCTCTCTTCCTGCCTCACAAATGGAGGTGGGGGCCAAGAGCAGCCTGTGGACGCCATGAGGCTTCCCACAATTAGGGGGCAACCCAAGCCTTCTAACTCTCAAATGTGATTTTGTTTTTCGAAATATGGTTCAAAAATCCCCTTGAAACCCAGTGAGATTCCTGGCTAAAGTGAGGGTTTGTACTTAGACCCCACGAAGCTCAATTCAACTCTTGCAGCTCTTTCTCTTTCCCAACATGACTCCTGACCCCAACATTATTGCTGCTAATGTTCAACCCCCTGGAAATCCCATGAGGTCAAACACACACACACACACACACACCACCAGACACTCCATGCATGAAACATGATGCATCTCAGTGTCTGGAGGTTAAACCTATGTGAGACTAAATATGATTTGCCTTCAATCTAGTTCAGAACTCAGTAATTATAAGCTAAGGGGGAATAAAAGAAAGACTTATCCTATTCCATTAGCATTCCTGCCTGTGAAAACTCACCATCCGCTGATAGATGCCACCCCAGAGCACTGCAAATGAGGAACGATAATACGGAGGTGTTAATTAGGTATTTGGCTTTCCCCACATGGCTTCTGGAGAAATATGCAAACAGGCGGGAAGAGTGATGCTGATGTTTTGCAGTCAAGAAACCAAACATAGCTCATCGAGATGTGACCTATTCAAATGGCACGCGGAGCAGGGATGGAGGACCGGCCATGGCGACTGGGTCCGTGTACACCCGGCAGAGACACTGTCACTGCTTCGAAAGGCAAACAGACTATTAGGGAGGACAAATGTTGTAAGGCATTAGCACTGCCAAAAATAATGTGGGAACATCTTTTCCCCCAAACGGGGAAGCTGGCATCTTGGCATTTGGTGGCGTTCCAAGGACTGATGAGAGGATGCCAGTTCAGATAAACTGCCTGCGTTGGGGCGGGGAGCTGCAGAGCAAAGTCAATGAAAACAACAATGTCTCTCAAAGGCAGAACATGCTTGTCGACATTAAAAGACCAAAGAGTATTTTAATAAATCAGTATGCAAGGAGAGCGGTTTGGGGATGATGGGCTCTATGCATCAAGGCTCCTGATAGGGACGGAGCAGAGTCCTTGGGTTTCCACACAATCATAGAAGGGTCCAAGGATTTTCTAGTCCAAGTGCCTGCTGATGCAGGAAGGAGCATCTGAAGCATCCCTGAAAGTTGATCCTCCAGCCTCTGGCTTAAAACCTTCCACTCTGTCCCTCAGCATTTATAGCCAAGGGAGTCTTCCTTGAGTTTAATCACAATTCCTTTTCTTGAAAATGCTGTTTGGTCTGAGGAAAACAATCCATTTGGTCTGAGGAATCCATTTGGTCTGAGGAAAACAAGAGTCCGTCTTCTAGAGCAGTGGAGGTGAACCTTTGGCACGCCAGATGTTTTGGCCCAACAACTTCCACAGTCCTTTGTCATTGGCAATACAGGCTTGGGATTCTGCTAGTTCTGGTCCAAAACATCGGGAGCAGTGAAGGTTCGCCACCACTGTTCTAGAGGACAGCCCTTCCGATGCCTAACACACTCCTTCATTCTCCCGCAGTCTTCTCTTCTTCAGGCTAAACGTGTCATCTCCTCTGGTCACCTTCATCTGGTTATGTTCCACTTGATCAATTCCTCTCTTAACGTGGGCTGTCTGAGTTTGACACTGGGGGACCAGAGAGTCATGGAGCCCTGCTGTCACTTCCCTTCATCCGCACCTCATGCATCTGTTGACGCAGCCAAGAATTCTGCGAGTCGTCCCCCCTCCCACCAAGAACAGCTGCCCCAAGCTCAGGTTGATCCTTATGCTAGTAAGCAAAGGAGGATGAAGCAATCACGATGGCTCCTTTGCAGCGAGGAGTGGCATTGCCTTTGGAGCAAGAGGACTGCTGGCTGGCTAGCTTCGGCAAGGGTCCTGCTGGCTGTATGTGGCAAATGATGCTTCTTTGGCGTAGAAATGGGTCACTGGGATTCAAGCAGAGGCTTTTGTTTGCTCTCTGTCCAGCCAGGCATGGTCAATTTGAAGGTCGGTATCTCTAGAGGGCTAACACTTCATGGCCTCCTAATGGCAGAGTTGTCACCTCCCCCCTTTCTTCCCCAAAAGAGCATCCGTTTCTTTAGGCCCTGCAGTTATTGGACTGCTTGTGAGCCACTACAGGGAAGGTTGTATCCCCTCCCCCCTAATTTGTGCCCTCCACATCTGTCTTTCCATCCTAGGTGGCACTTGGAAGGGGAAAGGAAAAAAGTCCGGCACTGCAAGAGAAAAAGTCGCACAATGGTGGAGCCCTCATGAGTGGCAGATTCCATCTCATTCATGAACTGTTTTCCAGGAAGATCAGGCACAGAAACACACACACAGCTGCTCCTGATGGCTTGTCAGGAGACCCACTTGATATTAAAGCTCAACGACTTTAATGAAGGAACTACAGGGGGATCTGCCGGCTCCAGTTATTCCAAGCGACAAAATGATATTGAGCGGCAAGGTGCCCTCGCCAACCTGACACACATGAGATTATTAAACAGCATTTTAAGGTCCACTCACGCCTTCCCCGGCTTCAAGTGACATCCACGGCCATTTGTAAAGTTCAACAGAGCATCCATTTCCTGTGCAACATAAATATTATATTTTAATTTGGCATTCTGTGCATACGGTATGCTTTATTGCATGCTAGATAGTTCCGTGGTTTGTGTCTCAGGCTGCGGAGCCAGAGGGCGGGAGTTCAAGTCCACATGACTTAGATGACGATGATGATGATGATGATGATGATGATGATTGGTGCCCATTGCTTCAGACTGCTTCAACAGAAGTTCTTATATGTGCCCAGTAATTATAGTCCACATTAATCCACCCCGAGGGGTGCCAATGAAGGTGGCGATGAGCCAATTGTCTTTATGTCTGTAAAGATTCTCCATCTTCCAGGTGAGGTTATCTGGAAGGTGAGTCCTGGCAACTGGACTTCTTTCCTTGAGAGATTTTAAGATGTTTCGCAACTCATCCAAGCAGCTTTTTTCAGTTTTGATCTCTCAAGAAAAGAAGTCAAGTTGCCAGGACTCAGCTTCTAGATGACAGTTGTCTTTGTATCTCACCCTTTGTCCAAGGAGCTCACGTTTCTTCCCCGTGGTTCTCAGGTCCTCTTCTCATCTCCCAGCAATCTCTATTTCTGGTACTCCTGCAAATGTCTATGAGATGTGCAAAGTCCGGCCACTTTATCAACCCAGAATGGGTTTTTGTTTTGTTTTTTTGAACCTGGGGAACCTACAGGCTCTTGCCACTCCTTCTTCACTCAAAGGGGAGAGAGAGAGTCTCTGAAGGAGCGCAAGGAGGCCATTGCTTATTGGAAAACTCATTCCCTTTCTAGAACACAGGGGCCTTGATATAAATCATTAAGAATTTAATCTGCAACCTTGTCACTTCTGATTTTGCTGGCATATGCTGCCTATGCAAATGTTGTCAAGCGATCCAGCCTCTCTGGGGGAAGGCACCAACCTGTGGGGAGCAAACGAATAAAGTCAGACTAATTACATGGGAAGCAGGTTCTTCTAGAACTTGAACCAAGCACGCACGCACACATACACACATACACACATACCAGCAGAGCTTCAAAGCCAAGCATGTTTGTTGCTGGTAAACATTCACTGTTATTCAAAAGAAGGTGCCTTGTGTGGACGCCAGTATCAATCAAGCGGCCGATGCCACTTTGAGCTGCATTCAGGGTGGTTGCTTTCTGGGGCACTTTACCTCAAAATGGTGGCATGTCAAGTCCTCGTGTGTGAGCACCATTCACAACCTTCTTACAAGATGGTGCTCAGGGTAGGATTCATGGCACTCTTCTGCACATTTCAGTATCGGAAAATATGAAGCTGGAACGAAGCTTCAGGCATATCCCTTCCAATGTTCTGCATAAAACTGCATATTCCCCATGGATGAGGGGATTATGAGCATTGGTTGCCTCTGCAGCCCACCAGGGCCTCCATCTTAGGCCCTGCTCTGGTGCTGCCAGGGCTTGGATGCTCCAAGGAAGACTCAGGAGTTGCAAGGCTTGTGCTCCACCAGCTGCCTTGCTCCACCTGGCAGGAAGAGGCCAAGTGCCTGGATCCACCCTCTCCTCTTGCCAGCTCTTATGTGTGTCTCAACGTTGTCTAAATGCAACCCACACACCAACAGCTTTGTTGCCAACTTGTGGTACCGGCCAGGAATGGGATGGGATGACCACCCAAGACTTCAAGATTTGCAACAAAGCCATAATCGTCTCCTCTTGCAATGCTGCTCACCCCAAGATTTCTTGCTCTTTTGCTGGAAATCCCCATGGAAGCCTGGCAGTCCCCTGTGGCTTCTTTCCCCACCTCTGAGACCTGCTCACATGATCCCTGACTGATGCCCAGTCTCATCTTAAACATCTCCATCTGAGATTGCCTTCTGGGGGTCTGAAACAGGTGCCGTTTTCTTCTGGATGTGCCACAGAGACAGCACTCTGCAATCACACTACATCCCTCCCTGGAGATGCCCTCATGGGAGACCGTTTAGGCAATGTACAGTTCCACCTAAACCAAATCTGATCCTTATTTAAAAAAAAAATCAGATCGTTAACCTCATAATTAATCTCATTTATTTAAAGGAAATGTCATCTTTACTGTCGGAAATTTGCATAAGGACAAGGGGAAATTGCACCAGCTGTCCAAAAATGCCGCTTCGCACGAGCGCATTGAACTTTCCTTTGAAATGCTAAAGCAGCTGTAAGTGTCGTCTGGCTTTTATTTATTGACACACTAAAATAATGAGGCAGAATTTAAAAAAAAAGAAAATAAAAGGGTAGATGCATAGACAGAGCCTCCTAATGTTACAGGAAACAGGTACTACAATATATGAGCAGCAGGGCTTTGTAGAAAAGAAGGGATTAATCTACAGGTTGTAGCCAGCTAAGGCGACCAGCCACCCTTTTCAGATACACAGCATTTATATAGTTTTACATGCGTGCGGAGAAAGTACTTAATGTGAGTTACCATCTTTTGGCCACTGGCCTCCTCTACATTCCACAAACCTGGCAATATAAAAGTGAACATGGGAGAAATCATTCTACCATTTCCTAATAATTCTTTTCCTATTTATACTTCAAAGATATTAACAGCAAGGAGTAAACGCGTTCCATATGAACAACAGCCTTGTGGCAATGACCATTGTAACGACACAGCCATGAAACATAAAGCGATCAAAGACTTTTCAAAGGGGAGCAGAGGGGGAGATCAATCAGCACAGGTCACCCAGGCAAGGGGGCCATGGTGACTTCAGTGCCAGTGGCTCAATCCAACCCTTAATCAGCCATGAGCCAAGAACAGTCGTTTCTAGAAAGGGCTAAGGAAGGATCCTGGTCTTGAGATGGCTGCAAAGTTTGGGTATTTATTTATTTATTTTTTGAGCCATTGGAGTTCTTCATATCCAACTGGAGCTCTTTCCGAGACTGAAATACCAGGTCAAGGGAGAGTACAAAGCCGGGGGGGGGGGGGCAACCAACCATGAAGACAGACCCAGCCACAAGAACTTCATTTTCTGCAGGTGGGAGGAGCACATGGAAACAGATAAAAGTTATCCAGCTATTTTATTTTTTTTATTTTTGCCTAGTTTTCAGACTATCTGGTAAGTTGAGAGAAATCAGAAATACTCTTTTACCTGGTTTTCAAAAGCCAAGCCTTCTTGGCCCAGCATTCAAAGCTAAACGTTCTGTAACTTTTCCCCCCAATCCAGCCATGGAAGAACCTGTCTTAGGCCTCCAGATGGAAAAGAGATTCACAGGATTCAGCACACTCTACAAGCATCGATTTTCCACCCTGCCTGAGATTTGCCAAGAGAAGAAACATGCCACACCTCGAAAAGGCACTGCTTTTTGCAGCTTGTGAGATTCTTCACAGGAATAAAGTGCTCACAAAACCATGTTGACATTTCCAAACGCTAAGGGCTCAAAGGCATCTTCTTCTAACATAGAGGATAAAATTGCACCCAACTGCATCACAGGGGACTTGACCTACCTCCTGCCATCTTTGACTTGTTGTGTGTAAGGGTTAGGGTCAGAGGCATGGTCAGAGTTAGGGATTTGCGACAAGTGTGCAATGGTGCTAAGCTGGGTTAAAAATGTCTGTTGACTTCCCATTGACCTACCATTGGCATGAGCGTCCTCATTCAGTACCACATTCATTGCTGCTTGGTGGGGGAACAGAGGGTTTTTGTTTTAATAAGGCTTTGTCTTATTTTCCAAGTGGGCTTTGTGAATTCAGAGCTTTGGAGAAAAATTTCCCCCCGTACTACGTATCTTGGGACCTCGAAGACAGCATAACAAGGACCCTGGGTTCTGATACCACTGGGGTCCATTTCTTCATCTCGAAAGACAGGCAACCAGGTGGTTGTTGTACTACAATTCCCATCAGCCCTAGGCAACACAACCAGTGGTCATGGATCATGGCGAATACAGTCCAACGATACATGGAAGGTTACCAGTTGTCCATTCCTCTTGTAGGCAAATAAATGTTTCTGAAAATGCCATTTAATGCAGTAAAAAAAACCTCCACCACTCTTTTTAATTGTTTTTCTGGAAAGCTTTACTACCAAGCCATTAATGAAATTCTCCCACCCGTTCTCTCTTTTCACAACCCAGTGGGACTCTGTTTGTGTGTGCTCAGTGTGCGGAGCATTGACAAGTTGCTTGGTTTTCCACCCTGTGGAAAGGACCTGGATGTATTTTCCAACACGGTAGCATCGTTGATTGAAGGTTATGTTTGTGGCCCCCAAATGTCACTTTTCCAAGCTTTTGAACATGTTGGGGAGGGATTCTCTTAAGGTCTAATAATTTATAATTTTATATACTCAAAAAACCAACCCTTTTGGGTAAAGCAAACATGAAGTGGGCATCTCATTTTAATGCAAAAGAAAAAGTAATTCTTCCATTAGTAGATATTTGAGAAAAATTCCTTTGAACTGATGCCAGTACATCCCAGATCAGAAGTGTCTGTATTATTATTATTATTAACAGTAGTAATAGTAGTAGTCTATTATGGATAAGCCTCAATTTTGGGAGACCGCTAATTGAAAAGTTAATATCTAATGAAAACAGGAGGTAGCAAATGCTTGGACATTCTGCTGGCTTTGATCTCTCTCCCCTTCCTTATTAAGACCAAATTTTCATTTTAATGCTGTGAAGCCCATAATTGGCACCAAGATTTTCAAGATCCACACACAGGCCTATGATCAGAAACCTGAAGAGTGGGGAGGGACATGTTTCTTTTATTTGCATTTTTAAATTAAGTTAGCTCGGACTAATTATAAGCCAGTGGGATGTTATTGAGCCCAACGAGAGGCAGTAGCCAGTGACAAATCTTTGCAGAGTCTTACCTCGAATCCCCCAGTAATTATTCCACAGCCAGCCAAGACTGCAGCATGGAGACAAACAGGTTCTTGAGAGAGGGCTTCCACCTTGAATAACCAGGGAGAGGACCACTGGGTCAATGGCGATTCTGGCTTGGCCCATCTCCGCTGCATGTAAATCAGTTTACTCACAATTCTGGCATGGCTTTGATAACATTTACCCCATCACCTTTATCTTGCCCATTGCAGGAGCTCGTGATCCCTGAACAAAGCCATCCCCCGGCGGAAATGTACTGAACAGTGCAAAAGGGAG
>JAHTLZ010000252.1:10323823-10347719 GCA_023846285.1 Phrynocephalus versicolor | reverse complement strand
ATCTATCTATCTATCTATCTATCTATCTATCTATCTATCTATCTATCTCCTGCCTTTCTTCTAAATGATCCAAGACAGCTTACAGTATTATAAATTATTGCAATATTTAAAATGCATTAAACAGGTACGGTGGACCCTTGTATAACAAACAACTTGTATAACATAAAATCTGTACAACATAAAAAGTTCCGGAGATAGGGGAAATTTGCTTAACTTAATCGCCTATGGGGAGAATCCGTACAACATAAAAATGGGATTACTATGTTTTCAATGCATTCCTATGGTAATTTGTATAAAGGAAAATTTGCTTAACATAATTTCATGTGGAACAAATTAATTCCTTTATACAAGCTACCACTGTATCATTATTAAAACTCATAATAAGAGCAATATTAAAAACACAAGCAAAACTTTAAAAAGTCCACTTTCCCAACCAGGCATTTAAAGGAAAGCCTGCTTGAAGAGAAAAATCTTTGCCTGTTTGCAGACCGATAGCAAAGACGGGCCCAGATGGGCCTCCAGTGGGAGGGAGTTCCAAAATCTGGGAGCAGGAATGTTGCCTGCAACGTGCTGTGCAAATCCTTCACAGCAAGCAGGCCACCAGGTGATGTGCCCTTGGCCAACTTAGGGCGTTTATACACGACCCCTAAACTCCGCCGCAAATGGCTGCAAGCTCTGGAGCTTAAAAATGTTTCCCCACCAGCTCCGGAGTTTGCAGACAATTAAGTGCGACCCCGCCCACCTAAGCGCGACCCAGCGCACTTTTCTTGTACCTGCTCTTGGGAGGTGAAAAATATTTGATGAGGATGTGCTGGGCTCTCCTCGCTTCTTTTTGTTTTTGTTTTTTGCCTCCCGCCCCTTTAAGAGGAACCAGGAAGTGACCGGGGCTCCCCAGCAGCTTCCACCAGCACCTGGAGGTAAGGCTTTATTCTTTTGTCCCTTTTTTCCCTCCCTCCCCTCACGCAGCCAGCAGCCAGGAAGTACGGAGGGGTGGAGACGCACAAAGAGCGACAAACCCCTAAGATCTCTGGTCCGAATTTAAGGGGCCAGCGGATCTTAGGGGTCGTGTAAAAGCGCCCTTAAAGAGCTCTGCTCAATGACTCTGTGGAGATGCAGCGGTGGAAGAACTTATGGACCTTTTCCCCCCTGAGAGCCCTGAGTTGACGAAGGACGTGCAGGCGGATCAGTCCTTCGCCCTCCTGTTCCTCCCTGTTTACGATCCACACCCGACGTCACCCTTGGGAATACCATGGGACGCTGGCTTTCATCCTTCAATCCTCCACTTCAGCCTTGAATTGGACCAAATTCCCAGCCCAGGCCATTTGCAAAGCCATAACAAGACTTGTCCTAGCGGCTGCAGTTGGTCCTTCAGTGAGATCTTTAAGTGGAACGGGCCTTTGATTTATGTGTAAGCGCTTTTCCCTGTTAGATATTGGATTAACAACGCCCCACAGGTATTTGCCTCGATGAATCTTTCATGCAACTAATTCCAATTTTCATTAGATTGACTGAGCTGATAGAAGGGGAGTAAGTCATTACGCCCGGTGACAGGATTTTCTCAGTGCCTGAGGAATACGGGGTGGGGGACGGGGGCATTTCTGGCCCACTTTCTATGAGTTTCTTCCAGCATTAATATTTCAGACTTGTTTGTGGTCTCTCCAAACGCCATACTCGCGAGACGAAAAGATGGATCCGACAAAAAACAGATAAGAAAGCACATTGATTTTTCTCTCTCTCGGTGTGTCTGTCTCCCACCCACCCCCCAGGAGGAGAAAGACTCTTACGACTGAATTACCTGCGCTGTGATCTTGGGTTGATAAATTATTAACCAGCAAGCGGGATTACATTTTGTTGTGATTACATTTCACTTAAATTTTAATTTTAATTTTTTTTAAAAAAAGGAAGCTACAGGGGAACCAAGCTGCAGCCACACAAGAAAAGTCAGCCAAAGTTTTTATTTTTATACAGGGTGGGGGGAAGGGGGTCCATTATGTTTGTCCACCAGGGTTATCTGAAAATCCAGATCAGTCCAGGCAGTGTCTGATTACGAAGAGCCACATTGTCCTTTTGGGTTGGTCCTTTTCCCTCCTACCTCCTCGGCCAAGATTGAAAGCGATAAATAATTAAACACACAAGGCATCTGTTATTTATGAGCTGAAATGACAGTTTTAATTCAGTCCTTTGTTTATATGAGGCCAATATATTGAGGGTTAAGGGATGGAGCAGTGGGAGCCACGAAAACAGATTAAAATGGTGATGGAACCACAGGAACAAAAATATAATAATCCTCACTTTTCCAGAAATAAAAAAAATATTTTCCCCCTAGCCTAGCAGCAGGTGTCAGAGAGAACTTCAAATCACCATCACCAATGGCTTTGGAGATTCTTGAGTTTTTCTCTCATGAAATCCTACTGTAGCTCAGAATGGCTACCCTTTTTAAAGAACCCAACTTCAGGATCTCCTGCAAACTTCCGTTCGTCAACCCCACCTAGGCTATAATTTCTCCCTGGACCAAAACTGCAGAGAAAAGCAGCAAGAATTGGTTTTGGGGATTTCGTCCTTTGGGGAAAGTGAAATCTCTAAAAGAAGAAGACCAAATACAAGGCAGATTGGCTCCCTGAAGGAAGCTATGAGTTTGCAACGATGGAGCATGGTAGCTGAAGACAGAACATACTGGAGACCGCTCGTGCATAGGATCGTCCCAAGCCGTCAAACAATTGACAGCATGGAGTGACAAAAGAAGAGCTGTGTAAAGCAGAGTCTGGTTGGTATTCTCTTGGAGACCCAGCAGATTTACCCTGTGTTAGAGAGCCTGCATTGAACAGGTGCTTGAACAAAATCTCCGGTTCTCGAGGTGCAATTCATCTTCCATAACTCCTGATCCTCAGCTGCACTTGGCTGAAGGTCAAAATATCTAGAGAACGAAGCACCAGGGCCTGAATAATCCCTAGGGTCAATCCCAAAACTAGGGCCTGGATTTACTTGGTCATCTCGCCTAGTGCCAGCTGCCTGAATCAGTTGCCCAGATGGTAAGACAGCACTTCCATCATTCCCATTTTTGTCGTGGGCCGACTCTAATTGGGACGAGCAACTGGATTTCGCTACCTCCTACTCAAGGTGAAAGGACACCAGTTTCATGTAGATATATTTCACAGTTCCTCATGTTGCTATTGGCTTGACAGGATGACTCTTTGCAGGTCCTTGAGATTCCTCACCAAGGTGTCCCATTGAAGTCCTCTGAATGGAGGAGGTCAATGAACTGATGGAGCATTGATCCCACCCTGGAAAGAGGCAGAGGCAGAAATGTTTTGCAGAAATGCTGATCTCCATTCAGTCTGAAAAGCTCCTTCACTGCTTAGAGGATTATTATTTTTAGAGACACATCCCTTCTCTCTGTGTGGTGGACAAGCCTCAGTGCTTGTCTGTAGCAGTCACGGAAAGAGTTGACAGCCTGACAGATGCCCCCAAGATGCGCCCTTTGAGCCAAGAATCTCCTTGCCTTGAGTTCATTTGGGGAACGAGTTGCAAAAGGGAGGCCAAATCCTGCTCGGCTGAGAAAGAGGGCTGTAAATCCAAGCACAGTTCATGCCGCCAGCCTTTGCCAGCCGGGCAAGTTTTTGTCACAAATCTTGGGATGTTTTGGGGGAAAAGAAGTGCTGATGGCGGCCATTTGTTGTCATGTCCCTGCCATCACCCAAGGACAGCCGTGACGAAAAGGAAGGTGAGCTCCATCAGAGCCAAACTTTCAAAGCAGGGTGTCTGTGGAGATTCTCAGTCATGCAGGTGAGTTTATCTGGAAGTTGAGTCAGGGCAACTGGACTTTTTTTTCCTTGAGAGATTGAAATGTTTCAAAGCAGGAGCAAGTGGGGTGACAAGGCAGCATTCGTCAAAACATGACCAGCGTGATTCTTTGCTGCAACGAGTTTGAGATTGGTCGGCAGATGAAAAGAAAGCCAAAGGGAGGGAGGGCCTGTATTAAGAAATGCCACCCCCGTTCTGAAAAAGAAGACACACACATATTTTTAAAAAAATTAAAAATCATGGTCAGACAATGGTATGCACTAGAGATGGGCACGAAATGAACAATTTTTCATTTTCGTTTTCATTTTTTGTTTTGTTACACAACGAACTGACAAACGAATTTGTCTCCAAAATGAAACGAAACGAACAGAAACACCGGAAATTTTGTCGTATGTTTCGTTTTCGTTACTGCAATACACTGCACTGCTTTAAATACTAAAAAAATCACAAAAATTGAAATAAATGGTAACGAAACAGTAATGAAATGAATGAAAACAAAAACGAATTTTTTGCAAAAATTCTCGAAAAATGGAAATGAACCGAAATGGACCCTCCAAACGATAAACGAAACGTCATTTTTTTTATTCGTGCCCATCTCTAGTATGCACAGCAAAGGAATAAATATGTGCAAAACAAGAGAAGAGGAAATTGTTGAGATCCCTCTGAAATCAGCTCTTAACCCAACCTATCTCTGGACTGATATTTTATTCATTTGTTTGCTTGTTCTTTCATCCGTTCATCTGTTTGTTGATTTGTCTGTTCATCTGTTTGTTCATTCGATTATATGCCATCGCTCTTCACATAGGGGACCCAAAGTGGCTCACAACAATTAAAAGTGATCAATAACATGTTTAGAATACTATACAAAATGATATTAAAATCCCATTAAACATTGATCAAGATTTAATACAATTTTAAAAACATGCTAAAATATCTGAATTTAAATTTTAAAAAGAGCTCTGTTAGAACCCAGCTTTCAGCTTAAAAGCCCTGCCTGAAGAGGAAGGTCTTTGCATGGCAAGAACAGAGCAAGAAGGGAGAATACCAGCCTGGGTTCTCAGGGCAGCATGGCCCAAATGCCTGGGAACCATCCCCGAGAAGGCCCTCTCTCGTATCATCATCACCAAACAAACTTGATATGATGGTGGAATGGAGGAAGGAGCCTCCCCAGAAGATCTTAAAATCCTCAAGGAATGGTTGGGAAACAGAGGCCACTTAATTGAAATCAAGGATTCCCCACCACCACCATTTAGTAAGAATTTACCATCCCTATGTCATCATGTCCTTCTGCAGGTGGACCTCTCCTGTTTGATCAAGGCCCTCCCATGGGAGACCCAACTGGCTCCGACATCGTCATCTCTAAAACAATGCCATTTTTAAAATATGCCTCTAATCTCAGGCATCTGATGGGATAAGATTTGACACAATTTAAATAATGGCCTGGGGGCCAATTCATTATCTCAAATATCTGTTGCAGTGGGAAGGCATCACCTTGCTTTATTTATTGCTTCCACTGTTTGGGCTTTTTAACCTGCTGTGTGTCTTAATCGTTAGCTGCCTTGAATCTGTATCTAGGAGGGGTCAAGGCCTCCAGGAAACATTTTCGGAGGAAGAGGTACAAATGACATGGCGTTTGGACCTAAGCGACAAGGAGGCTCTTTTAGGAACCTGTAGATCCTTGTATTTGTTCCTAGAAGCAAACTAGGTCAAGATGAATATTTCATTCGGCTCCAGTGGCAGCTAAGCAGCTAGACAACAGCGTCAACAAGAAGTATCAAGATGTTTCTGGGTCAGTCGGGTGCACTGATTTGACATCCACTGGGTTGCTGGAATGTTTAGTCCCCAGTGCCAGGATCAGGAAAGGGTTTTGAACAGCCGGAGTTGTTTCCTGGAAAGCAGTGAGGGGGACTTCCATGCTGGCCCATCTCTGGCTGGGTTGATCCATCCCATGGCAGATCCACCACACGTACATTTCTGTTGTTGGCCAACCTCAGTTGGGAATTGGTGCCTTTGTGCTGTGCACTTATTAAAAATGACTTTCGGACTAGTCAGTTGGTTGGTCAGCAAAAAAAAAGCAGTGCGGGTGTATATTTTATTGTTTTTGGACTTCCACTCTGCATTTCAACTGAAGATCTTGAGTAAGTCACTGCAAAGCCTTTGGGGGTGGGCTGGTCTTTGCTCTGAAATATGGTCTGTCAAGCTGCAGCAGAGGTACGAATGGTGTCATGTTCCCTCTGTTAGGAGATCCCTCCCTCCTCCATCTCTTTCTGTTCTGCAGGGTTGCTATAAACAGGCTTAAACTGATGGCAGAATTTCTTTGTTTTCCTCTGCCCTCCTCATCTCTTCATCCCTCTTGTGCTGCATCTTTTAAATTATAAGCCTGTAGGTTATGGAAGCCTTCAGAGCTGGCTGCCTTATCTGTATGTCTATTTGTTCCGCCTGACTGAAATGGAGGAAGAAGAATGAACAGGCAGTGACACTGGAGAAAGAAGGAAGGACGCCTAAGAGTATCAAACTGCAAGTAGATCTAGAAAAGGACATGCACACACATAGGCTGGCTCCTTGACTGTGGCTTTGTGCTACATATATTATTCGTGCTTTGTTCCCACAGGCTGGAGCCTGTGTAACCCAAATGCATGCACACGTCTCCTGGTCCCTCTCCTTCCTTCATTTTCTTCCCTTTTTGAATCCTGCCACTGTTTGCAAGACACTATTTAGACATACTGTGGCATATGAAAAATTGCTGGGACATTAAAGAGACCCTGTCCTTCCCTATCACACACAGAGAGAGTCACATACACACACACAAAGGACTTTCTCTTGCTGCTGCTCCTGTGAGCAAGTCTTAAATTGCCTTCAACCTGCTGTAAATGGGTGTGCTTGAGTTTGCTCCTTGAATTGTTATTTTGAAAAGTTCCAGACAGGAGAAAAGAACCAAATTACTCTGCTCAGGTTTTAATAGCCAGGTGCCATGAAGGCTCACATTAGCCTGAATTGGTATTAAAAGCTTGCAGTGTTGAGCTGAGTTTCCCGGAGACAGGTGTTTTGCCCCCCAAAAGGGCCACTTCAAGGACAGACTATTGAGGCCACGGCTCAGGCGGCAAGAGGCACAAGTCACCAAAGGAAGACGCCGTCCTTCAGAAAAGGCAGGCAAAGCTGTTGTTGGCCAGAGGCCCCCTTGGATGCAGTGGAGTCATTTCCTCCTCTCACCCTGGGCGGCCGTGACTTCTGGCTTTTCCCTCCGGTCTCGTTCACCACGAAGTTGCTCATCTCCAGGTCTGTAACTGTCTCCTCTCCTGCTGAAGGAGCCCCCACGCCCCACACTCTGCTCCCTGACCTAGGAAACCCTTGCAGCCAGGCAGCACATTTGTCGGTGTGGCAATGACCCATCTTGCTAATTGGCCCTGAGAATTATCGTCCTGTCAAGAAGCGGTGGGCCTAAAGTGTGGGATGTCAAGAGGCAAAGACTGGAGGCCAGTCCTGCGGCTACGGCAGGGCACACAGCTTGCTCTCAGGAGGGAAATCCCAGCCACTTATCTTTGCCACAGAGGGTTGTTTTTATTGTTGTTGTTGTTTTGCCTCTGCCTCTTTACTGCACTTTTGTGGGTGATAACAGTCTGTCTCGCTCTTGTGATTCCTCCACACAAAACTCCTTATTCAACTTTGCCTTGTCTATGAAGAAACTCAAAAAATGTCTATACTTTCCCACAACACTCATATCGGGCTAGTTTTCTCTAACACAAGTCTTACCTGTACAACTTTTCCCCGATGTATGTGCTTTCAGACACAATTTCTCCTAATATCTTCATTTTGAGGGGGAAGCATACATTGCAGCAGTATGTGAGGTGTGGAAACATCTGGAAATAAAACAAAATAGGACATAAGCGTGAATAACTGCACTCAGTGTTTGTGTTTTCATTCTGAGAAAGTGGTTTCTAGTTCATCCACAACCCGAAACTTCTTGGTATTTGAGAGCCAAAACCTCAGAATGGAGTCGAGTCTTTGTGACAAACCCAGTGTAACAATTGCAAAATTATACATTTGCGTAACATTGAAGAATAAAACAGACAACCCAGAGTGAGGATCTACGGGTAGCTCAAAGAACATACAAGCCTATCAAGAAATAAAGCCATTAAATATTGCTTAGGAAAAATCTCTACTTGGTTCTGATGACCAGTAAAGCCAACCCCCAAAATATAAATTATCAGGGAGAAGGCCCAAGAAATAGCTCCTAAATTTATTCCAGAAAAGTCCCTTTAATGAGGTTTAAATTATTGCACAACAATCAAGATTGACGTATGCTAGCAAATCTCCAAAAATAGTCACAGAAAGTCTTCTCAACAGACGTTTTCATAGGAGGAGAAAATGAGTTTGTTTTTTTTAAGCCATGCCTGTTGCCTGTAAACTCAGCCATTACTCAGAAAGTGATGATAATGAGTTGACTCTACAGGGACTCTGACATTGATTTTGCTTCCTCCCTGCTTTTTTAATCCCTTCCTATTAAGCTCTCTGGAATGCCTAGACCAGAAGTTGGCATCATCCCTTTGACAGGACTACGACACCCAGAATCCTCTTGCTTGGAGCTCCAGCTTCTCACAGTTCCAGCTCTTGAACCACTGTTCCACACTGCCTCTCCACCTGCACCCATGCAGGCTTTTCACGCGCCACGCCTGCCTGCAACACAAAGAACTGGCCGTCGTGTGGTTATTCTTCTGACAGAACTACACACACACACACACACCCATGCTACAAACACAGTAGGTGCAATTCACCATTTTTTTTTCATTTCCTCAAGAAATTACTCCACTAGAGCTTCCTAATGGCTAGTGCTATTGCACTGCTCCTAAATGGAAGATGGGACTAGGAATTCCACATGGTGCTCTCAGAGGCACCTGGTGGGGCCGCTGTGAGATACAGGAAGCTGGACCAGATGGGTACTTGGCCTGATCCAGCAGTGCTCTGCTTGTGTTCTTATGTTCTTACTAGGACTGTTTCTCTTGGAACAATCTCTGGGAATCAACAGGTACTCATGGCCAGCAGGGTCCTGTTTCTTGTTTTTTGTTCTCGGTTTTAAGAGTGGTGGCTAGGTGTGCCTTGTTACCAGACAGGGATCAGCTTGCCATGAAAGCATCTGTCTTTATAGTGTCATTACGGGTTTAAAGGGAGTGGGGAGCGGAACCTGTCCAGGCAGTTAGAGAAAAGTGCTTCTCATTAGACCTGATTATTCTGACTTTGAAGAGAGCTACTAAATATGCTCTCAGACATTTGATTACAGTCCCCCCCTCCACAACACATGCACGCACGCACATGCACATGCACATGTACACACACACACACACACACACACATACACACACACACACACACACACATACACACACACACACACACAAACACACACAATTATCAAACTTAATTGTAATAGAAAAATTACCCAACTGGATGGGTGGCAATTTGACCAGCAGCATTATGGTGACATCGTATGAGGTCAAGAACACAAGAGCAGTATAAAGCTCCCCCTGTTGTAAGAAATCATAGGATTCTTCCCATTATGATGATGATGATCACCATCCTCATCCATCCTTACCACCACTACTGCTAAGCTTTGGCCAACGGCTTGCAACTGAAGATTCAAAGTGTAATTCATAAAAACGGCACAGTGCGGAACAGAAATTACAGGCACAACCCATTAGAAATGCAACATTATTTTTTTTAAATGCACGAGATCAAGTTATACCCCAGCACTATGATAAAGTAGCTTCTCCTGCAAAGAGCATCCATGGAGGGTTACACTATGCGGCATCTAGAAGGCTCTTCAGCACATACCTAAAAATAAAGATGAATCACCTGTGTCCGATATGAAGGCAGGACTGGTCCATGCCATCCTACTAAGGGACTTCCTTCAAATGACTGCAGGATGGACTCTGAGGAAAGTGTGGCCTTATCCAGACAGTCCCTTAAGGGAGGTACAGCGGGACCTGGTTCCAGCTTCCAGGTGGCTGGAAAGAGCTGCAGAGCAGTTGAGGGGGCAGGGAGGGGCAAGGTCCAAGAGGCTAAGCCAAGGGAAGGTCTCTAAGGGAGGGGGCAAAGCAGCCCCACCAGAGCCAAATGCTCTCTCTAATGAACTGGTGCAGGGCTTCACCAGTTAATTAAATGCATGCATGCACGCATGCACACACACACACACACACACACACACACACACACACACACACCTCTTGCTTTAGCAAATTCCTTACAAGTTGCAGTCTGGGGATTATAAGCAGTTCCGAGTTTAAAATTGCATAGTCCATGCCAACTTTTCAGAAAGGTCACTTGGATTGTGTATGATTCCGTTGCCTTTCCCCGAGAGAGGCACAAATTTCCCTCATTAATAAGAAGGCAATTGAAAGCATCAGGGTTTGGTGTGGGGGGGGCAACTGGTTCTCCCTCAGAAGAGGCAAAAGGCAGCATGGTCTCTGTGAAGTGGAGCATGTGAAGATATTTATTTCCTTCATTGATGCCAACCAGAATCCTCCCAGTTGGCTCCAGTGGGGGAAATGGGAACAGCTAGTTCACAAATGGCCGTGCCTGCTGACTCCCATGGATCAGGTTCTTCCCAGATGGAAGGGTGAGGAAGGAGAGCTTGCTCCCAGGGTGACCAGGACTGCCTGAAAAAGAAACTGGGGGGGAAGTGAGAGAAGAATCAGATAACTGTGCCATTAAAAGAAGTCGATTCTTCTCAGAGTGAACGGTGCAAAGAATTATGAACTGGCCCTTTCCCCTGGACCTCCTGGCCTCTACCTGTGCATCGCCCCATTCCATTTGACCTCTGGCATCCTCACAGCCACCTTGCAGGGCAGTCCGGATGAAGAAGGGGGATGTACCCCTTTGGCCACCTGGCGAGACCCATCCTGGCCGAGGCTTTGAGGCAAGTCATGGTCTGTGGTGCCCCAAGGCTTTAGACACACACACCCACTACCTCTTTGCACCACCTGGGTTCTCTCCTGGCTTCGCCCTGGGCCCAGAAATTCCTACCGGAGATGGGTAGTCACCTTGTGAAATCACATCCTCCTCTGGGATGGTGCAGATTATGGTCAGGGGGCCAAGTTGGTCTATCATCGCAATGCTGCGAGGCATTGTTCCCAGAAGCAACCATTCTGATCCCTGGGCTCTGCCATTACTTTTCTGACACCACCCCAATCACTGACCTCCAGGAGGACTAGCATCTTTTGAAGTCAGGAAGCAGCATTTTCCATGCAAACTAGACCTAATGCACCAATCACTTTTTAACTCATTCTTGTTCTATGTTTAGGCCATATTTATTGGCATCATTAAAAAGACCCCAGAGGCTAATTTTCTTGCTAGGGGAAGAGAACAACTACTGACAATAAAAACAATGTCTCCATCTATGGCTAAGAAGACCATTTATTTGAGCCAAAAGGAGATGGGGGGGTGGGAGCTATCTCCTGTTTCATTTCCTTGCTTGTACCGGGGGGGGGGGGGGGAGAGAAAAAAACTTTAAAGAAATAAAGCTGAATCTTAATGAAGTCCAGGCATCCTTAACTTCTTAATGATTTTAAAATGGATTCTTGCAGATCTGCCTTATCCAACAGAAAAATTCTGGTCCGCCTTTGCAAGAACTTAAATGATGCAGGAGATGAGAAAATTATGTCCGTAATGGGGTGCTGTCGGCAGAAATGGCCTGCCAAAGCTCAGAACACGGGAGGAATAGTAAATCAAACATACAGCCTCATCCCTGTGGCCCACCATGGATTTTTATTCTTTCTGTGGTCAGCCACAGGGCCAGTGGGAAAGAGAGTTTTAGCCACTGAACAAGCTGAAGAGCAACCGTGGCAGATGTGCTTGGCCTGCCAGAGAAGTTTTCTTGTTTATCAAACGCCACTTTCCTTTTCTTTAAAAACAAGCTTTTAATGCAGAGAACATGCTTCCTGGCTAATTCCTGCCCCCCAGTGATGACGTGAATGGCTGCCACCACTTCTTGACACAAAGGCCATGAGGCACTCGTCAAGGCTTTTTCCTGCCTGTTAAAAGTCTGTCAAAGTGTATTGGGGGAGGTGCAAAAGAATTTCTGGATGCTTAGGATGAGGGGCACCATTAGCTTTTGAAATCTTGGTGGCTAGAAGACAAATGAAGGCCACGTGAAATGGAGACGGAGGCCTCTTCCACCCCCGGACTGGTCATAGCCGAGGGCATCCCACCCAGGAAGGCATTAGCACCAGGCATGCTACCCAAGAAAGGATAGAACCATGGACGGCGTGGCAAAGGTTTCTGCTCCACATTCCCATGGTGCCCAACATCAGCACCCAACATCAGGGTGGTGTCTAGAAGGCCATAACTTCCTCCTTGGTCTTTCTGGTGGTAGAACAGATGAGGCCCTTCACTTGCCAGCTGCCCAGGAGAACTGAGACCATGGCTCTTCCTCCCTTGGCTGGAGGAACACGGGTTCAAGACTCGGCCATCCACTTTCATCCCAGAAGTGAAGCAGGGATGGCGTTGGTCTACCCGGCGGTCATTTTCCTTGTGTTAAAAGTCAACGTTGTCCATGGACATTGTCCTCTTGAGCCAGAACGATCCAGGCGGGTCTCTCCCCTTTGTCTCAGGAAGAGCAATGACAGAGGGACAGGAGCCCCGTGGGTGTCTCCTGCTGACATGTTTAAGAAAGGAAAGTGACCGCTTGTCATCAAAAAGCTCAATAAACACCAGACTGGGGACGGCAAGGCTGCAGCATTAAATGGAGCAAAGCGCCAAGGGATACCTAAGCTTTCCTTGAACCCATACAGACTGTCACAGTAGCACAAAGTTGTAAGAAGGCTCAGGATCCCTGCGACCGTTATGGTATTAACTCACCTCTTCTGGGGGCAGGGGGTGGATGTTCCATTCATACATTGCTGCCTAACATTGTCATTTCAAAACCTGGGATTAAATCCAACACTCTGACCACAGAGTGGTTTCTCGCTCCTCATCCTCCTCTCATCCATGCTGTGAAAACTCAAGCAGGCTCCCGTTGTAATCATTAATCTTTTTTTTCCCCTGCAAACCGTATGCACAGCAAACACTGACACAGCATGGCTCCTCACATAATTATTAATTCCAGCAGGAGATTTTGCATGCATGAATAGTTTTCACATTCGTTAGGCCCCTAATCCCAAAATTAACCTCCCATTCTCCCTGTTCTGTCCAAAGCATTTTCTGTTGCATGTCTAAGGGTGTTTATTTTAAAATCTAGAATTTGCTAACGTAAGCACATCAGAGACAATTTCAAGTCCTCATCATTTACACACACACACACACACACACATTAAAGAAGAACACTTGAACAACTGACGTCTACCTAATGTAGCAATTTGTAACTAGTTACATTGTTGGATAACACTGGTGTAAAAATGTTACATTTCAGGATTATAAACACTAAAATATTAATGTTAAAGAGTGCAGGGCTCTGGCAATTGAGTCTACCACCTTAAAACTGTAAGACATCTAATTTGTCAGTGTATTCATCTATTAACATGTAAAGTTGTAAAACATACAGCAGTCAGAATGTCTGGAAACATGCATCATAATTTTAATATGAGTGATTAGCACCATTTTATGGATAAAAAAATACCAGTCTAAGTCCAACTGCTAGACATAGTAGAGACACAAGGAACTGGTGCATCCAATGGTGTCAGAAATCAGAATGAATGACTAGGTCTCTGGATGTGGAAAAATATAAATAATTTTAATTTTAATTTTAAAATGTTCAGTGTGTTTTGGCATTGTATCCTACCCCAGATTTGCTGCAACTGGTAGAGACCAAATGATTTCTTACCTTTTGGTTCCTAAACCTTGCTCCAGAAGAAGGCAGCCTGCAGAAACACAATGAGCACTTTTAAGACAGAATCAAGATAATTTACCTTTTTCTACATCCAGAGACCTAGTCATTCATTTTGATTTCTGCTGTCACTGAGTTCCAAACAGTGCAATGGTGAGCTCTTTTTGGGTGGCAGTCCAGAGGTATGCCCAGACTTACTTATTAGCATGGTAAAGATTCATAGGATGCAAAATGGATATTAGAAACACAAACCCGCTGGCTCTCCCATTCAGGAAAAGCAGCAGAAAAATAAAACAGGCAAGATGTGAGGGAAGTGTCGGTGCTCCCTCTGGTGGCTGGAGTTTATCTTGGCCAACTCTGCACCATAGTCCAGGGTTGACAGTCCAGTCTTAGACAGAGGCACCAGCAACAGGTTAGTGTTGCTCAGTTGAGTTGTACAGTAGAGATGGGCACGAATCGAAAAAATGGCGTTAGGTTTTTCGTTTTGTTGAGGGGTCCGTTTCGGTTCGTTTTCATTTTTCGCAATTTTTTAAAAAATCATTTTTGTTTATTCATTTTTCATTTTACCCGCTTTTTGCACGATGTTTAAAGCATTCCCATGCACGGGTGTCCCCCAACACCCAGACCAGAGGGAAAACACTAAAAAAAAATGATGCTGGCAGAGACACAGTATAGACTAGGTACGCAGGGATGTCCAGGGCGAGTTTTAACATTTAAAACAGCTCATTTCATAGCGCATTGCTATTAAGGAAAAACGAAATGTAACAAACCTAATTTTTGTGGTTCTGTTCGGTTCATTCCAATTTCGTCACAATGTTCATTATTTGTTTCGTTACATAACGAAACGAATAACGAATAACGAAAACAAAAAAGTTCATTTCGTGCCCATCTCTACTGTACAGTATAGGAAACATCTTTGCCCATCAAATTTTTATATAGCCAAAGCAGCAGCCTACTAATAGAAGAGGGATGAATAAGCCAGCTCCAGGGGAACCCAAAGTTTGAGAGAAATGTATGCCCAGTCACCAATGAATATATTTCAGCAAATACTGAAGGAAGGATTAGAATACCAATTGCCTGCCTCTTGTATTTAAAACAGAAATAAACCAACTTAAGCATATGCACACACCCACAGTAGTAAAATAATTTCAACTTAAGGTTTCATGAACAGGAAATTGGCAAAGGGGTAAAACGTTGCAGAGAAATTACACCAGCAGCCAGAAAATAACCCTCCCTCCTTGGTCAGAATCCTGTTGGTATTTGTGTAAGGTCTATACAAGTCTCCGCAGTTAATGACAAGGTGCCAGGGGGCATGTCAGCCACACACAACCATGATGGGCATGGCACCTCCACTGAAACCCACCGAATCCAACCTTGTCCCTGCTTACAAGTCAAATTCTAAGTTGAGCTGAATACAGCTTTAAAAAAACAGTTTTAGGTGCAGCCACTAGCAGAAGAGAAAGGAATGTATTGATGCTGCTTTAGAAAGAATAATTATCATGTTAGCAAAAATGCTGGCCTCTCCCTAGAGGTGGTGTGACCAGGGGGCATGCTTTGCTGCCCTTTGGTAGACTGCCCAAGTGGGAGCTGTTGGTCTATGTCATCCCCACTTCTTAGAGGTATCTATCCCCCAAGTCCCCCCCCCAAAGGAGCCCCCAGGATTTATACCCTTTTTATTCTTTTAGTTCTGATCCTTATGTGGCATGGTGGTTCAGTGGGCTAGAGCGCTGAAATGGTCAGCTGCAAAGTCAGCAGCTTGGCAGTCTGAATCCCAGGTGCCACACAGCGGAGTGAGCTCCTGCTGTTAACTCCAGCTCCTGCCAATCTAACAGTTTAAAAGCATGTAAATGCAAGTAGATAAATAGGTACTGCTGTAAAAAGCGGGAAGGTAAAAACAGTGTTTCCTTGCAGCCATGCCGGCCACATGGCCACGGACTTGCACAACACTGGCTCTTTGGCTTGAAAACGGAGATAAGCGCCACCCATAGAGTCGGACAGGACTGGCACATATGTGCTGGGGTGGGGGAGAGACCTTTACCTTTACCTAGTTCTGATTCTTACAGGGAGTTGAATAAATGCATGGATAGTTCATGACTATGGCTTTAATCAGGGGAAGGGAACCTTTGTCCCTCCAGATGTTTTGGATGACAACTCCCAGAATCCTGAGACTATACTGCCAGTGATAAAGGACTGTGGTTGTTGTAGTCCAAAACATGTTCCCATCCCCTGGCTTATGGAAATGTCCATCACGCACACCCAAATTTTTAGGATTGTCCCTTCCTGCCTCTGGAAGCAAGGGAGATAGATGGGTGTGTTTTTCCCTGGAAAAGTTTGGTCTCTGAGTAATAATGCAAGGCAGCCACTGGGTGTCACCATTCATCCACGGAAGAGAGCTGCTTTGGAGCAGGGATGGTTGTTTCTAGAAAGGAAGGGAAAACAGCATCACTTCATGCTTTTAAAAATAAAGTACTGTATTACATTTTAAAGGCTTAAATTCCTCAGTCCAGTCCAAATGAGGGACACATTCCTTCAGGAATCAGTTGCCAAAACAAACAAAAAAAAGGAAAACAGAACAGTTGTGTCAGCAGTTATATAAGAGAGAAACTAGCTAGTCTGTGCAAAGTGTTTAATATATAAATTGCAACATTTCATGAATATTTTAATACAACGTTACAAAATCAAGCAGAGGCAGGCAACTGGTGGCTCTCTAGATGTTGGTGGACTCTGACTCTCATCCATCCTGGGCAAAGTATCTAGTGACCGGGGATGATAGAAGTCGGAATTCAACAGCCTTTGGAAGCTTGGACATTGCCTGGATAAACCTGAAGTTTGTTCTGGACACATGACAGCTTTTAGGAAAAGCAGCTGCCAAAGCGCACTAAGAATTCTCCTCTGTCCATCCCTCTTGTGCTGTCGTGTTGTTATTTAATCATTCCTAGGAGGTTATTTTTCAAACCCCAGAACTGTCCCCCCCCCCCCAAAAAAAGGCCGTGAGTCCTTGACTCAGCCACGCCAATCTGGAGGGGAGGGGGCCAAATCCTTATTTCTGCAATTTTGCCTAATGCATAATAAAAGCGGCACCTCTGCTTTTTCCACCCTTTCCTTTTTGGGAGTGCCACTTAGTAAGACCTGGTCGTCTTTTTGGGACCCATCATTTTGGCCCATGTGGAGGAAGCAATGGCTGGATCGTCCAGATCCGCCAGCACCTCGATGAGTCAGTCCTCCCTCAGGACAGTCGTGCAGGCCCTCGTGATCTCGAGGATTTACTGCAATGCCCTCTAGGTGGGGTTGCCCTTGACCCTTGTCCAGAGGCTCCAGCAGGTGCAGAATGTGGCAGCCAGGCTGGTGATGGGTGCTCATAGATTCAAGCACATCACCCCAGTTCTGACTCACCTGCATTGGCTGCCCATTGTCCACCGGATAAGGTTCAAGGTCCTGGTTTTGATTTTCAAAACCCTCCATGGCTTGGGACCAGAGTACCTGTCAGAGCATATCTCCCAGAGGTCATCTGGGGTCAGGCCCACTAGAATGGCGCAGGCATGCTCACTTAGGGTGGCCACACCCAGGGAGATGCAGAAATCGCTCACACGTAACTGCGCCTTCTCTGTGGTGGGCCCCACGTTGTGGAATCATCTCCCTAGGGAGCTGCGCCTAGCACAGTCCCTGCCTGCCTTTAAAAAGGCCTTGAAAACCCACCTTTTTAAAGAGGCATACGACGACCTTTTTATTTACTTATTTTTCTCTTTCCTGCTGCCCGTGTCATGAGGGCATTTTCCCTCCTATCTTATTGGTACTTCTCTTTTGTTTTGTTTTTTGTTGCCTTGTTGCCTTGTTTTTAATTGTAAACCCCCCAGAGTTCCATTCCGGAAGATGGGCGGTATAAGAATATAACAAATAAATAAATAATAAATAAAGAGCATCCAGAAGGGAGTCACAGACACAACGGGTGCTGGGAGGAAAATTATCTGGATTGATCACAACCGCCTGGACTTCTGAGAAAGAGGCACTCAGAGGAGCCAGGGCCTGCCTTTTCCTCAGCAACCAGGCAGTCTTTGTGTGCTCGTGGCCTGTGGGTTTTGCTTCTCCAACATGGGACCCCAATCTGGGGTAGAGGCCATTTGTGTGACGAAGGGAAACCTCCATTTTGAATTACCATTTTTGGTATGGCATTCCTTGCCTTGGTGTTCTGGACCAGAAGAAACTCACAAAACCCATCTGTTCCCAGTCACGGCCTTCCATAAATTTAAGACCCTCCACCAGCTAGGGGGATAGAGAAAAGGTGTGTGTGGAATGGGTTCTTTTTACATGACACTACAAGCACAAAACATCTTGGAATTTCTGAAGATCACTAGGGGAATAAGAGACAACAGTGTGATGTGACTGGGGGGGGGGAGGCCAATGGAGTTTGAGGAGGCATTCACAGAAGGTTAGTCTTCAAGTCCCATGAAGCACTCGTTCACCTCTATTCAGCAACGGTCAGGCTTTGTGCTTGAATCGTGTTTCCATTTCTGGACCCTGCACTTTCAGAAGGATGCTGACACACTGGAAGAAGCTCGGAGGAGGGCGACAAGGAGGATCAGGGGGCTGGAAGTCAACTCCCAGGAGAAAAGACTTCATCTCCATGGCAGAGAGATCTCACCTTCTGCAAAGCATATTGGGAGGGGGAGAGGCCCAAACCACAGCCTTGCAAACTGGTTCTGATTAAAAAAAGCTGTCGAGATGGGATGGTCAAGGGGAAGAACAGACTCACCCTTCCATTGTGCTTCACTGCAGTGAAGGATGGGCCCCACCCCCACCCACTGTGACACCAAACCCTCTCCAAGGGCAAAATTCTTGGCGACGGATGGATTTTAATTACATTTCTCTCCCGCCATGTCATCCCATTAGATTTTTTAAGGAGAATTGTATTGTCACAGCAATTCTTTTATAGCCCATCTATTAGGGGAAGGAGGCTGTTTGTTCTGAGCCAAGCACACCCATGGGAACAGAGCATTAATTATTTTAATTGGCAATTCAGGTAAAACTGTGTTGATTTGGAAGGAGGTAGCATCAAGAGATCAGAAAAGCTTTCAGGTTTAAGGAGAGTCTCTTTAGTCTTGGAAAGGAGCCTCTCATTCTAACTACTCGAGGGAATTGTTGCGTACGCATAATGATGGTAATGGAATGGTGGTAACGAACCATTCATTGGGCTACATTTGGTCGACCACAAATCTCTTGCAATTTCCCATCACCATTTTTGTTGTTGTTGTTGTTCTTAATGCGCTGGGGATCGATCCCAATTTATTTCCAGGTCAAGCACACTTACCCGAGAGTAAGCCCCAGCCAAAACAATGTGACTTACCTTGTCATTCATATCAACCAGATCACTCTGTATTAAGGTGCTATTCAGTTCTTGCGACGTCTGTTTTCTTAGAGTTGTGGAGATTTAGTCCCAAAAGTGGAACGAAATATATTCAAAAATGCAGGTTTGCTCCCTGTTCTCTGTGCGAGTTTAAATAATTAAAAAAAAATAGCCTGTGAACTGCAGAAGAGCTGGGAGGGGCCCCTTTGGATCACGGAGTTCTGCAGCACAGCTGACACTGAATGGCACATTCCCTGTGCCCCCCCCCCAAAGGTTCTCCTTGCCACTGCGATGCTGTCTTCAAGCAAAAGGCATCGTTTGGCCCTGCCAAGGCCCAGAAAGCAGCCTGAGGTGATGGGTGGTAGAAATGCAGCGATATGGCACCCGGGAATTCTCAGCAGATGAACCTGGAGCCCATGAACTGTGTGGTTAGTCTCAGAAAGCACAGAGATCAGTGGTAAAGGTAACGGTTCCTCCTGCACATGCATGCTATCGTGTCCGACTTTAGGGGTAGTGCTCAGCTCCATATTCAAGCCAAAGAGCCAGGGTGGTGCAAGTCGGTGGCCATGTGGCCGGCATGGCTGAATGCATTTCTGCATGTGGTACACTGCTTTACCTGCCCGCTTTTTACGGTGGTACCTATTTATCTACTTGCCTTTACACGCTCTCTGAAGCCATGGAAAACAAACCAGTCCCCTGTTCAATGTGACATCCTTAAATATTCGAAAGGATATCACATTGAAGAAGGGACTGGTTTGTTTTCCATGGCTTCAGAGACTAGGATGCGGGGCAATGGTCTCAAACTACAGGAAAAGAGATTCAATTTCAACGGTAGGAAGAACTTCATGACAGTTAGAGCTGTTCGGCAGTGGAATATGCTGTCATGGAGGGTGGTGGAGTCTCCTTCTATAGAGGTTTTTCAGCAGAGGCTGGGTGGCCATCTGTCAGGGGTACTTTGATGGGGGTTCCTGCATGGCAGTAGGTTGGACTAGATAGCCCTGGAGGTCTCTTCCAACTCTAGGATTCTATGATTCTAACTGCTAGGGTGACAGGAGCTGAGGTTAACAGCAGGCGCTCACTTCGCTGTGTGGCACTCAGGATATGAACCGTCGAGCTGCCGACTTTGCAGCTAACAGTTTCAGCGCTGTAGTCTGCAGAGCCACCATGCCCCATAAGAGCAGCTTTAGGAGCCTTGTTTTTTTAAAAGGGAAAAACAGGTTAGTGGACCATTCCTCAGTATGTTAAATGCCTTTCAGGAAAGGCAAAGTTGCAGAAGTAGAATCAGCATCAGGGATGGAGGGTCTTGGGAGGCATCACCCCTTAAAAAGCAGCAATTACTAGGAAGAATGTTGCTTGTAATGCACTCCCAGGTCCAAGAGGGAGTGGCTGCAGCTTTTCCATGGGATTTCAAGAGATTTTTGCAGCCACCATAGGAGGAGGAACAAAGGGAATGGGGGAATGACCTCTTGCAGCCCTTCCCTGGAGGCCTTCTCCTTCAAGGCTTTCTTCAGATGCAGGAGAGGTCATTTTGAACCCAGACCTCTCACACTCAGGTCTCTGCATCACGGGTCGGACAAGCTACACACCCACACCCACAAACCCTACTATGCAATGGGTGAGCCAAACTGCTGTGGCCTAGAACACACGAGAGCTTCCTTCTCTTGGCCAAAGTGGCTACGGATGCACCCTGGCCTCTTCCCAAAAGAATATTATTGGGTTGGTTAGTTGGTTTTCATATCCGACTCATTGCCTGGGCAATGAGCCTGAGAATTCAACACAGGACCATGAAAGGGGGCTGTATTCTGATCTGTTCCTCCATTCCAGTCTAAACCCACCCACAACTTATCATAGGATTATTCCCACATGATACCAATATAAAACTCAAGGAGGATCTGAATCTTTGCCAAGTTCCAATCTAAAAATAATAAAGCCTCAAACTCCACAGCAGGTTTCAAGTGGTCAGAATTTGTCAGAATTTGTGGTCATTAAGAGGAACACATCACAGTCCATTTCCAACAGGGGAAAGAGAAATACACATCTGAGGCTGAAATGGTAGCTGGCTCCAAATGATGGTCACTATTTAATTGGGGAGATCCCTGGGTCAAAACATCTGTTTATAAAGCAAGTGAGAAGCAGTTACGTTTCCCAAAGAGGAGGTTGGCTTTAGAAAGGAATTAATCATTGAATGACAAGCTTAAAAGTTTTGTCATCACAAAGTGACAGCAGGGACACATCTCTCGGTAGCTTCCATTTCCTGGAGGGCAGCCTGAGCTATAAATATACCTTTGCTGCAGCTTTATCTCCTTAAGGACAGAAAATCCCTGCCTTTCCAAGATGCAGACAGCTACTCCCAGCAGTAAAATCATATTAGTCACTTCCAAGTTACCATTTATCCAAAGGGGGAGGGAGGGAAACCCACCCTCTGCAAACTGTTCGGGCAAAGCCACACAGAAATCTTTGCACTGAGAAGAGATGTGTGAGATTTTAGTATCTGTTTTCAAAAGCCTTTTGCCCTACTACCTTTCTAAAATAAACTTCTGGGTAGTTTATCAAAGGGAGAAGACATACATGCAAGTACATTCTAAAGGCAAGTGTGGAGATTTGTTTATTTTTAATGGCCAGGTTTGTGTTTTCCAGAAAAAAACATGTATCAGAAAATGCTTATGTTTTAGGCTCAAAAAAAAAACCCAAACAAAAACCCCACAAGCCTTCCGTTCCCTATCCTGGGAGATGTGAAACACTTCCCTGTGAATGGGCAGCCTCTCTCACCTACTGGGTTGACCGAGCCATAGAGCCCCACACCAGGCACCCTTAAAAGCTGAAAGTTGTGTTCCCCTCCCTGAAAACCTTCATCTGCACCCAGTCCATCGCCTTCCTCCTCATATCCTTGGATCTGTGGATAGTTCCCATCAGGGAAGGGGGACCAGCCTTCCATTGTCACAGGCCCCGCAGCCACTCTTGTTCCCCAAATGGCAAGAAAAGCCCCCCCCCCCCAAGTGGTGTTCTGCTCTGTGGTGCTTGAGACCCAGGGTTACATGGCAAGGGTTGATGATGCTATCCTGACCTGGAAGAATGCTGAGAACGCACTTGAAGTACCTGAAGAGGGCCTCCCCAGAGAGGCTCCAGGACCATGGACAGCTCCAAGTCCACAAAACAAAAAGGCAGGCGTTCAGTGTGAGAGGTTTGTTTCCCTTGAGCCGGACAAAGGGTCTCAATGTTGGAGTCCACAAGATGGTGCCATGACTCCATCAGCCAGGCTTGGGTTTGGGTTTCTGGAATTTGACCTCCAAAACATCTGGAAAGGTCAGACACGGAGGTCTATGGCTGGTGAAGGGGAGACTCCTGATGTGAAGGGAGAAAGACAGTGTATTTCAGGGCAACCTGGGTCAACAGAGAATATCTCCAGTGGTGCCATTTTGAGACCCCTGACCTTAAGGGGGCCATGCTTAAGAGGATCTGGCCTTCTTATCTCTTTCTGGGTTCCACATATCCATGTTCCCACCCTCAGCTAACCACACCACGCTACTTCTGTCATGGCCAAGGCAGTTGCTCAGGAAGTATTTTTTTAACCTGGCTGGAAAGGGTTGCAGACCCACCCCAGAGCTGAGAAATATTCCTAGCCCAAATTACCACTCATAGGGTCTCCTAGCTACGCAAGGGGGTCATGGGATTTGTTGTCCAAGGACAGAATACTTCCAGTCTCTGATTGACCACATGTCTGGAATGCAAGACTTTTCAAAGGACAACAGATCTTTGTTGTTCCCACTGTGATGATTATCTTGTGGCCAGCTCCAAGTGGCAGACAGGAATGTCATTTCGTAATAGACGGGGTTGTTGTTTTTTTTGTCGCTAGCGTCTTTGCTGTGCCTGCGTGGGCAGGAAGATGTGACTCAATCCGTTGGGTTCTCTTGCTAATGCACTTCTTGAATGCCAGGAGAGAGGGAGAGAGGGAGAGGGAGAGAGAGAGATGCAATTCCTTACCAAGAGCACTTTTGCTAACTAAGTAGAAAACAGTGTTTACCCAAGGCGAGAAGCTTGCCAAGATTCTTATCTCATCTGGGGAGACAATTGCCTGCTCCAGGCCTTTGACCCAAAGAAGCACATTTCAGTGGGGGGGGCTCTCCAGAGCATTGGAAGTGCTAATTTTGGTGGGCAGCCCCCACCTCCAAATCTCATGGCCATTTCTGAAAGGACCACCATGTTCACCTGTCTCAGTCCATGGGCTAAAATAAAGGTGGAAGGAAAAGAAGGCGCAACATATTGCAGCACCTGTGAGCTTAGCAGATCTGCTTTTGCTTTTGGCAACTTGTGGGTCCAAAGCCACTTCTTCAGACCCAAGCAATGCAATACCTATCCACTGTATTTGTCCATCTATCCACAAATCCAAACCAGTAGGTCTGTGAAGATTCTCAGCCACCCAGGTGAGGTTTATCTGGAAGCTGAATCATGGCAACTGGACTTCTTTTCTTGAGAAATTGGAATGTTTCGCTCCTCATCCAAACAGCTTCGTCAGTCTGAGGAAAGCTAGTTGCAAGTCCTCCATTTTATAGTTCAGTTGCCATGACTCAGCTTCCAGAAATCCAAACCAGGTTCCCAAAGCCAAGGCCAAATAAAACCTGTTGTTCTTTAAGGTGCCACAAGGCTTTGGTGTTATCCTTGTTGCTGCTGATTGTGGTGTTATTCATCCTGGTGGTTTTCCTTGGGGCTGAGTCTCCAGCATGCCTAGAAATGCAAATGGAAACTACGTTTCCCGAAGGGAGAGCAGAAGCATTTGTTATATGAGCGTATGAGAGAGATTCAGTTCCCAAAGTTGAACATGCTTGTGCTTACCAGGAGATAAATGACCAGGGAGCACAAGGCAAAATGGGCCAGAGGCTTCAAAGACAAAGAAGATGTGTGTGTGTGTGTGTGTGTGTGTGTGTGTGTGTGTGTGTGTGTGT